>PVLA01004898.1:59452-161873 GCA_004027455.1 Hydrochoerus hydrochaeris
ATATAGACAATTTTATTGAAAATAACAAGAGACATCATAGTGACTACCGTAGATCACCTAGTGTTGTGTTTTTGTATGTTCTTTTCATTTTGTGTTTCTCTAGGAATTTGTATTGCTGACTTGTTTTGATTTGTTTCTCCCTCTAATACAGAAAGGCTAGGTATATGTGTAGAGACTTATACATGTGTAGAACTTCTAAATAGTTTAGGAGAATGGATTATAGCTATTGTAAAGGAAAAAAAAGGAAAAGAGAGTATTCTAAAGGATATAACTGCATGTATGTTTGAGTGTGTGGAATTAATAACCATGTTGCTAAAGTTTAAGTTGGATGGATGAGCAAAACTGACTGCAGTCTCACTGTTTGGATGTCCATTTTGTGGACTTTACTTTTGTAACTTGAACAACTGCATCTAAAAGGAAAGTATGTAATTATCAACTAGTGATTTTTTATTGGTTACTATTTTTGTTTTGTTTTTGAGATTTTGTATTGTTTCTACCCTCTTTCTGTTTCAAAATTTTTTCTTTAAATAAAAAAATTTAAAAAAAAAAGCAAGAGGAGGGAAAGAAAGTGCTCTAAAAGAGATAACTGTATGTATACTTAACGGTGTAGGACTGATAATCATGTTACTAAGTTTTTGTTGGAACGGTGAACAGAACTGTTTGCAGCCTCACTGTTTGAATGTCCACTTTGTATGCTTTAATTTTGTAACTTGAAAAACTATATCCAAGAAGACAATATGTAATGTATCAAATAGTGATTTCTTACTGTTTATTCTTTTTTTAAATTCTGTATTGTTTCTACCCTTTTTTCTGTTTTGCTTCCCCCCTCTTTAAATTAAAAAAAAAACAATTTCTAAAAGAACAATATGTAATTTATCAACAAGTGATTTCTTACTGTTTATCTTCTTTTCTTGAAATTCTGTAATATTTCTATCTTTTTCTGTATTTTTCTCTTTAAATAAAAAAAATTAAAAAAAAGAGAGATACCTCCACCCCATAAACATGAGGTGTCACCATGTCATCCAGCCGTGAGCCTCAAGAACTCTGGGTTGTGGGGTCCTGTGGGCAAGACTCATGTCCAGAAAGAGCCACAGCTGGGACTGGAGCAAGCTGCAAAAGGTGTGGGACCGGCATGTAAGCACCAGTCATGTAGCAGTCGTAGGCCTGGGGAAAGAGTGTGTGAGAGGGCAGGGACTCTGAGGAAGGCAGACAGGGTGCCTAGAGCCTCTTTGCTCCCCTGTGGGGAAAAGTAAGCGGATTCATGTGGCTGTGGGAAGCGCAGTGCCACTCCAGGCTCCTCCCTCTCCTTTTACTCTGGTCACAACTGAGCCTTTCCATGCAGCCTCTTAGTTCTGGCTCCTGAGAAGAACGTGACAGAAAGCACCTGCTCTGAAAGCTGGCTCCATGCTAACCAGAAGGCACAGTGTGCCATGGTTCTACTTGGCCTAACCCTCCAGCTGACTTAGGGTAGAGGCCGGCCATTGAAGCCCTAAGGTGGGCAATGCCATGGTTTTCAGGGAGGACTGAGGCCCTGCTCCAGCTGCCCGCCCTGCCCAAACCTGGCGATGGCCTTCTCCGCATGATCATGGCCCTAGACTTGGCTACTCTGGGCTGAGGGGCCTCCTCCCTCAGGACAGTCTGGGAGCTACCTGCTGGTCTTGGTAACATTGTGTTTTGTTTTGTTTTATTTTTATTTTGAGACAGGGCCTCATTGTGTACTCAGGCTGGTTTGGAATTCAGTATATAATCCAGGCTTGTAATCCTCCTGCTTCAGCCCCCCAGTGCTGGGAGTACAGGCATGTGCCACCCCATTCTGAAAAAAAAAAAAACAACAACAAAAAACTGTCTTAAATAGTAGAAAAAGGAAAAAAAAAATCACTGTCCTAACTCCAACAATTGGCAGGACTTCAAATTACAGCAAAGCTGTCGGGTTGTTCCTCCTGGTACTTTATAAGAATTCGCTCTGAGTGGGCATTCAAGCAGACAAATGCCTCAGCAGTTGGTCTTCATCTAATACGGCTGTGAGACTCCAGCCTCCAATCCATCACCCCATGGCTTCCTTAATTACCAACCCCAAATTCCAACTCTGTTATCAAGAGACCACAGAAAACCTCCACTGAGTCCTCCAGCACCAAATCTTTCCTTGTGGAGAACACTTCCTTTCTACAACTGGTGGCAGGTGGGGGGCTGGGGTAGGGCCATTGCTCTGGCCCTGTCTCTTAGCCAAATGGGTTTTTTATGTTGTAAAGCATCGCAGAACATCCAGCTCCCCAACTTGGCCACTTCCTAGCTGCATGACCTTGAGTGGATTCTTTAATTGTGCTGAGCCTCAGATTTCTGGAAAATGCTGCACTAACAAATTCATTAAGTGCCTACCTCCCAGGCCATGCCCTAGCACTGAGATACAAAATTAACCCAACAAAAATCTCTGTCCTTGTGGAGCAGGGGTGCTGTGGCAGAGACTTTCATATCTGATAGGAAGGACAGACAGTAAGTTGATATCATAAAACAAAATGTAGGGCAGGCTAGTGGTAAATACTAAGAAAAGCAAATCGAAGAAGGGGAATGACCTACTGCGGGCAGGTACTGCCCCCGAAAGCACGTGTCGAGGGAAGGCCTTCCTGACACTGTGGTTTTTTGATGAAGACTTGGAGGAAATGAGAAGTAAGCCATGTGGCTCAGTGAGGCAGAGGAATCACAAGCATAAAGGCCCCAAAGACATTTAGGGAAGAGGAGGAGAACTGGTTGGAAGGGAGCAAGATGATAGGAACTGAGTGGAGAGTCTCCTTGGAAACCATTGCCATGATCCAGGTACAAGAGGATGTGGCTTAGACAAGGAGAGTTATGGGGTGGGGTGAGAGTGGTCAGATTTGGAATGTGTTTCCCAAGAAAAGTGACTGCATTGGTTCACAGGTTCAGCACTGCAGAGAAAGAGAACACTCAGTGATGACACCAAGGATGGAGGTGCCGTTGGTCGACAAGGGGCAGGATGGCTGAGTGGTGGTGTGGGGGAGTGCAGCCATGGACACTGGCAGTGCGAGATGCCCAGCAAACACTCAAATGCAGAGGCCATATAAAAGACATTGATGTGCAGGTCTGGAGTTCACAGGTGCCAGGAAGAGGCAGGGAGAGGAACAGAGATCTGGAACTCGTCAGCACGTTAATGTGTACCACTTGTGTACGTTTTCTCATCTGAGTTCTACAACAGCCTCACAAAGGAGTTTTTATTACTTCTCTTCCCCAAGAGCCTTGCAGGGCTCCCAAGAGCCATCATCCGCACTGGGACAGGGCCACCCTGGAGTCACGCTCACTTCTTACATCCCGATTATCTGCTGCTCATCTAGCCAATCAAGGACAGGTCACAAAGGTAAGCGTACCCAGAGATTTCCACATAGAGTGCACATTTGTGTGAAAATTCTGTCATCTCAAGATCAGAAGTAGACCCTGTGTGTACTCTAGCCAGACTGGAGCTTCTTTCTGGTCCTTGACTGACATGGAGAAGTAGGAACCCTCTGCATTGCTGGAGGGAATGTAAAATGGTACAGGTAGAACAGAAAATGATGGTAGAAATACCATGTTATCTTATGACTCAACAGTTCCACTCTATGCATGCATCTTAGAGATGGAGACCAGGGCCTTGAATACATATCTGTACTCCTAAGTTTATAGCAGCACTAGTCATGAGCCAAATGGTGAAAAATGAGCCATGTCCATCAGTAGATAAGCAAAATGTTCTTACATATAGTGCAATACTACTCAGTCATTAAAAGAAATGAAATTTTGATATATGAATGTGATCAAATATAAGGTGAATGTTTAAAATTTTTATTACAGTAAAAGACACACTGTCTTTTAAGCTCCTTTGAAATACTTCTTACTTTCAGCACACTTATTCCATCACTTTCTGAAGCAGTTCTGATTGTCCCTTTTCATGAGGGTCTTCAGTCGTGCAGTTGTGGCTCTTTCAGTGTCTTGAATCAATTCAAAACGTTTACTTTTACCATAATATTTTTGTTTGACAGGAATGATGTATGTAGAAACAGCCTAAGAAATAGGCCAATGGTTTCATTCTCCATCATGGCAGCACTGTGTCTCACACCGTTTATGATAGGGCGAGTTCTGTTCTTGCTCTCACTCCGTTACCCACCAGATCTGACACTGTGTAACTTCTGGCTCTTTCAAGTAAAAACAACAATGAAAAGTACATGTTTTGAGTTAGTTTAGGACATCAAGGCAGCTACGACAGCACAACTAAAGACATTCATGGGAAAAGACCTCCAGAACTGCTTCAGAAAGTGGCGAGAGTGCTGGGTAAGTGTTCTAAGCAGGGGAGAGTGTCTAGGTGGGGATTAACGGCAACGTATCTTTTACTGTAATAATTTTTTAAATGTAAATATTCACCTTTTTTTTTTATCATACTCCATATACTACATATACTTCAGCATGGAAAGACTTTGAAAACATTGTGATGAGTGAAATAAACCAGACACAGAAGGACAATTACTATATGATTCCACATATATGATGTAACTACAATAGGTCATTCAGAGACAGAAATGAAGATGCAGGTCACCACTACTGGAAGCATCAGGGAGAGGGGAAGCTGTTGTTTAATAGACATGAGGGATTTCTTAGGGAATGATGAAAAAATTTTGTGAATCATACAAACGGCTATATAACACTGTGAATGCACTTAATAGCAGGAAATTCTTCTCTTACAAATGGTTAAGATGGAAAATATTATGCTGTGTAAATTTTATCACAATAAAAAAGTATGAGGAATTATTTTCCTCCATAAAAAGAGCACAGAGGGCAGAGATAGTTTCTCCTTTCCCACAAACACACCCTGTCTTACTAAAGCCACCAAAAAAGATCTACGGAGCATGTTTGAAACCAGAGACTCACATTTTAGCCATAAACAAAAAGCAAAAGCACTGGAATACTTATGGGCAACTGTTGCTCAGTTTTCCATAGTTTCTAAGTGGCAGCTTCTAAGGCCATGTCTGCAACAGATAGGGACCTTTCACTCCTGCCATCTCACACCCCTCATCACTCTAATACCCCAGCTGGAAAGATGTTTCTCAGCCTTTACTTCATGACAAGGTGACATTTCACACACACACAAAAAAACATCGAACCCAACAATGCCCCAGTCCAAGAAAGCTCTAGTTATCTTAAATGCTAACCTTTCCCAACTTCAATAAACCGATCACAATAAAGAGAATGGAAAAAATTAAAGAGAGCTCCAAGCAAAAATTGCTTCAATGCAGAAGAAAAATGTTGGACTTCCTCTTTCTTTCTTTTCCCTTCCTCCCTTTCTTTTATCTCCCAAATCCAGGTGTGACAGGCCCCTTAAAATTCTCATTTTCCTTTGGATGAAACAGTAATTGCTATGTTCAGTCTGTAAGCCTTTACCCTGTCTGGCTGCCCCTGAACCCAGCAGTCCCGAGCTGGTGTAAGATCTTGAGTGAAATCTATCAGAGCCAGAGGGGAAGGGAGGCCTCCTGACTTCCACCTGGCAGGAATGTGAAAATCGAGCACCTCAAAGGGAGAGAAAGAAATGACAGACCCTCCTATGTGTGGTACTGATGAACAATGAGCTGTCAGTGGCATCTTGATCAAACATGTTTGCTTCTGTGATTTCACTTAAAACCTCTCTAGAAACTCACTTTCCCCCCAATATCTGTATCTTGTAAGGTACCAGGAAGAATAATGTGGATGCTTACCAAACATTTATTTAGAGGACAAATGTTACAGCCTGGCAGTTTGTAAATGGAAGGCACATTCTTCTCCCATCCACTGTCAGTCCCTGCATCACCCAGGGGTGGTGGAATATGCAGTGTGCTCCGATGCAGAGCTGAAAACAGAAGCCCATTTATGGGAAGCTGTTCTTCAGGTTGAAATGGGCTTTGCCTCTCCCTGTGTGGTGTGTAAGTGAAAGCACTCGTGTTGGCTGTGTTTAAAGTCTTCTCTGAAAGCTGCAGCCAGATGACTCCGGACACAGCTCTGACCTCAATTACATCACCTCTGTGCTCCTCTCTGACCAGCTTTCCTGCAGGAGAAAACCTTTCAGCCAGGCCATCTCTATGCATAATCTTCCGGCAGCAGCTCCTCTCCAGGGGAAGAAGGGAAGGTAGCAAACCACTGCACCACAAAGCATCACCTTCACCTTCGAAACCTGCAACTCAGCAGGGAAGTCACATCACTTCACACTCTCTTCCTTTGGCTTTATGTGCAGTAGGTGCCCAGTAACCAAGCAAATTGTTGAACTGCACCGGGAGGAATTGAGGAGGAAGGTCCTTTTGTCTTTGGCAAAAGTAGTTAGGTCAGCTCCTCCTTCCACCGTTCAGTGCTTAGAGTTTCTCTGGTCCTCTCAGTAGAAACCTAAGTTGATTTGACCCAGGGTCATCTGTCTGGGTCAGAGTTGGTCTCTGTCTCTGTCTCTCTCATTTTTCCCCTCTTTCCCTTTCTCTCACTCTCCTCCTTCTTTTTCTTACTAGTTCTCAGTTGTTCTGAATAAATCATATAGACCAACTCCTGATGGAATGTGGTGTAGAGTGACTAGGATGAAAAATTAAAATAATTTGTAAGCTAATGCCTTAAATAAAATAACTAAATTTCTGCCTTCTGTCCCCCTTAAATTGCATTTCCTTTTACCCTTGCTCTCTGGGATAATCTGATCACCACAGGACAAAACATAACCACTTTTCCTAAACTGCCACCCATGAAATAGAATGCAATTCCTTTAAGCATTCACATTTTTCTGGGGGACAAAGGCTTTCATCAAATCCTTAGAGATAATCAATCCAAAGGAATGAAAGCCCAATCCATTTTTAAGCTAGCTATTGTTTTCTAGGATGATGATATTGCTCTTTACATGTGATTTTGTTTACTGCAGGATCTGCTCTAAGATCTAAGAAAATTAAATTCAATTTTATTCAACATAATTCCTTTTAAAAATGAGACATTTCTAATTATTTTTGGCATCTTGATCAAACGTGTGTGTGTGTGTGCACGTGTGTTCTCTTGATTGTCCTCACCTTGGACAATCACTAACTGACAGTGTGATGCTCCACTCAGAGGAGCGACTTTAATTCCAAAACTCTTTCAATTCTGTCAATAAGAAGCCACTCACCAGTAGCTTCGAGGGAGAAGAGCCAGTAGCATCATTTGAGTCACTGTTACGATCAATAGCTGCTGCTGCGGCTGAATTGATTAGGCAGGCAGAGCACTGCTGCTGAAGCTGGCAGAAATGAGCGCTTTGTTCCTCATGGTAAAGACATGACCCTCCTGTATGACACATGCTTTCCAGAAGTCACACTGGTCTACTCCTGTGTTCCAGTTGCACTGTCTTTCTAAAGCTGTCCAGGCCTTCAAAAATCATCTCAAAACAGATTTCTGATCTATGAGGTTTGCTCTCAGCCACAATTACTACATTACTCAAAGCCCCTTCAGAGTAGCTAGCCTGCTGGAGGAACTCAAACAGACAGTCATTTTAGATAGCCAGTTGACGGCATGCATGTTCAACCACCTAAACTGAAACAGAAGATTTATGTGGTAACCATTACCTATTTCCTGCTTTCTTCATCAGAGCTTGTGCACTGAAGTGACCTTCCTTCCTTGACGGTGATGAGAGTCTCAGGCTTGGCTCCCCGCGAGGAAGGCTGGAGCCGTGAGGATGTGTTACCATGCTGGAAAGGAGTGCAGTCCAGGGAAGCATCACGGAGGCCAGCAAGGTGGCAATCAGAAGCTGGCCACTGACTGGTATCTCCCAAGAGGGCACAGGGGCAATTGAGTGTCAAGACTTGTCTTCTGGGAGAAGTTTAGGGGAAGATTGTATCTAGCAGCTTCCACTTCCTGTCCTCCCTGCCACCATCACCACCATCCACAAACCTCTGCGTGGTAAATATGGGTGCTGAGAAGTATCGGGCTCAGGATCTACAGAGAAGTCCCAAGAGTGCTGTGGGGGTGGGCCTGCCCAAAGTCAGCTGGGTGCACAGAGAGCTTCTCAGAAGGAAGGGCCCTAAGCCCAGGACAGAGAGGGTGAGAGACTGCGGCAGTGGCCTCTGGGTGTCTCCTCCAAGGTAGGTGGCTCTTAGACCTGTCAGTGCGCTCTGTCATTACCTGACTCAGATCACTAGAGGCTGCAGGCTGGGAGGAGGGGTGAAGGGATGGTTGGAAGACCAGGGCCTAAACACAGTAAGCTGGACAACTTGAGAAAGTGCTAGTGTTCTATGGAACAGTGAGGAGCCTACAGTTCACAACATATGTTCAGCAAATTATCCATAAAATATTTTCTGAATAACTAGGACACAGGAGACCAAAAATCCCAAATACAAAGTAATGATACAGAGATGGGAATCAATTGCCCTGGTGAATATATACTGTACAAATGATTTGAAATATCAAACCCCACCCTGTACCATACATAGATACATAGATGTTACTTGTACATAGATGTTACTTGTACAAAGGACAGTTTGGTGCATGGTAAGTACACCGTACATGCAAATCAACACAATGAAGAATGTCATAGAAATAATAAAAATTTAAAAAGGAAGCTATCATTGTTATTCTAAGATTAAATAAACTTTTGGGGGGTACTGGGGATAAAACTCATGACCTTGTGCTTTCCAGGCAGGCTCTTGTGCTGCTGAGCTATGTCCCAGTCCTACGCTAAGATTAGATGTAGGTTTTTACTCAGTTAGTTAGAATTTCATATTTCAAGAACACCAAAAAAAAAGGCGGAGGTGCCAAGGATTTAGCTCAGTGGTATAGCACCTGCCTGGCAAGCATGAGGTCTGAGTTTGATTCCTGATACCAAAAAACAGAAAAGAAAAGAAAAAACAGGCAAAAAAGAGAGTCTAAGTGATCACCTGAAGGGAGTCCCCAGAAAGTAGGTATTTTGCCTACTTACATGCAAAGGAGCTTCAGCTCACAGTTATTTATTTATTTATTTATTTATTTACTTATATTAAAGAGGATAATACAGAATAAAACCAATCCAAACACACCAGTGTACGAGATACAGGACTTCAAAACACCAAAATCAACAACAGTTACCATAAAGCCTTTTACATCTTCAAAATAGCTACAGATAACTTCAAGCATAGTAAAAATCAAACAGAACAGAATAGAATAGAAACAATAAAAACAAGTCAATGAATGTAATAAAGGACTTCAAAATAAGCCAATAGTAAATCCAAAATTGCTACAGTAATATTTCTTGCTATCTTTGAAATAGCTGCTCTTGGGGCTGGGGATTTAGCTCAGTGGCATAAGCGCCTGCCTTGCAAGCGTGAGGTCATGAGATCGATCCCCAGTACTAAAAAAAAAAAAAGAAAGAAAGAAATAGCTGCTCCTGCCATCGGGTTTGACATAATCAAACAAAACAAAAGAGAATAAAACTCAACCAAGCAAAACAATGGAAATTATATAGGACTTCAAAACGAGACCATAGGGAATCAACAATGGCTGCAACCCTCAGAAGGAGATCCCCGCTAGACGTCACACTGCCTATTACTATCCTCTGAACCTATGATCAGACCCCTGGCCCTAGACCTGCAATGTTAGTGAAACACCGAAGCACCACAGGCATCCCATTGCACTTCACCTCCATAGCTATCATCACAGCCTGTGTTTCTCTGGATAAGCTGGCAGGGTGGGGTGGGAGGGTACTTCTTGTATTGCCAGCCTGTGCACCAGAAGGGGATGGGGTCTGGCTTTTCCCAGTCCAGTGGCGGCCTGCACGTGGCACTGGTTCCCAGACTGGTCTTATTTGCTGATGTGGCCTTGTTCTCTCTGCCCCCAGTCCATGGAAGGTGCTGACTCACGTGGAGAGACTTGGGTCTACCTGTTCCCTGTCCTGCGGCAGCCTGCACATCTTCAGTTCATAATTATCACAATCACAGAGGAAGTGGGGACAAAAGATGTTGGTGACAATTAACAGAGAAAGACCTCGGGCCTCAAAGTAATCATCCCTTCTTCCAATACAACTTGGACTCAAACTTTCAATGCAAAATTGGGAAGGTTTAAATTTTAGTCAGCCCCTCCTCCTCATCTTTCCTGGTATTTGATGTAGGTAAGGATGAATGAAAACACAAAGGCCACATAGAAAAGGGAGATGGGCACATATTCCATAGAACCCTTCCCATTTTTTAAACACTCTCCCTGCATGAGCATGGGCTTTTGAGGGTGTTTCCAACTCCCCACCTCTCATTTTCCTTTTCTCTTTTCTTTTCCTGTTGGCACTGTGAATTGACCCAGGGCCTTCTCCCTAAGCTATATCCCCAACCCTTTTCTCAGTTTTTATTTTGAGCCACTGTCTCATTCAAACTTGTGATCTTACTGTCTCAGCTTCCCAGAGTGCCAGGGTCACAGTCATGCAGCACCACACCAATCTTATTTTCTATTCCTCTTTTTCTCTGGAAACACTTGACCTTTAGGATCTAGAAATCCCCTCACCACCTGGGATTCTGAGACTCTCACTACCCTATTCTTGCCCTGAGGTCTGGTCATTACTGCCAAAGATGGAGAGTTGATCTGTCACCCAATAGACCACACACTATCAAAAAATCTAAACTCTTGGTTAGGAAGAACTAATTAGGTAAAATCTGAATGTGTGTGTGTGTGTGTGTTTAAATATAAACAGGCTTTCAAATTCTGCCCAAGAGCCATGTATCTATGGCTTGTCTAACTCTCTTAATAGTAACTATTTTTGTCTTCTTTAAAATGGAAGACAGCTGAGAGGAGGTTTCGAAGAGAAAGCCCAAGGGCAGCAGAAATGCATACTCCCATTGAGCCCGTGAACGTGTTCTGACAAATCTCATTATCTCAACACTGAATCGTTGCATCTGGTGACACATTTGTTATTGTTTCATAGGAAAGGAGGCAATGTGAGAAGTCTGACTGGCACAGGGAGCTAGTTGGTCTAGAGCTAGTTCCTGACAAGGACACTTCAGCTGTGAGGTCAACAGTGGTTTGCTTGGTCTTACTTTCGGGAGGAATTCATCCCTTTTAATTTTTATAAGTGTTTTAGACTAAGAAGTTAGCTCTTGAACACTCTGCAGTGAGGTGCTCTTTCCCCTGGAAAACACCTCTGCTCCTTTTTTATTCTTTAAACATTTCTGAGCTCATATGTTATGGTTTATATCTAGATGTTCTCTCAGAACCTCATGGGTGGGGGTTAGTGGTGGTGGCTGGATCTAGGGTTTGTGCTGCTGGGATCAAGGATGTGGTGCTGGGATTGATTCATGCTGTGATGCTAGAGTGTGAGAGCTACGTGTCCTAAGGGCGGGTGGCCTGCCGAAGATAGAAGAGTCAGAAAGACCCGCAGTCATGTCTTGTCTCTTGTAGCATGTTGCCTTCAGCTTTCTGTCTTCTGCCTGCCATGAACTGTCTGCAATGCCTGCTTCCCATGCCATCCTGCCTTGGAGCTAGCTGATTATGGACTGAAACCTCTACAAACTGTGAGCCAAAATAAACCTTTTCACTTTGAGTTCTGGGTACTTTGTCTCAACAACAAGAAAAAGTAAGCAAGGCAGCTGACTAGCTGTGAGGAGTTGGGGTCACAGGGGCATAGCCTGGACAGTTTATCTCCCTCCCCAGCTCCTCCCTTCTCTCTCTGCTTCTGGTTTGCCATGCTGTGAGCAGCTTTCTTCTGCTATGCTTCTCTGTCATGCTGGCTATGGACTGAAACATAAACCAAAATAAACCTCTCCTCCCTTATGGTGTGGTGTTGGGCATGTTGTCCCAGTGATGAGGAAAGAGACTAAGACACCACAGAAGCATTTAAGAAAAGGAGGGAGGAAAAACAGTGCACTTTCAATCCTGAGGTTGGATTAAATCAAATGTCTGGACAGTAGTCCACTGTTTGAAACCCCCTGCCTCCTGCCAGGGTGACTTTGGGTAACAGCCTACAAGACATCCTGCACAAGCTGGTGGCTCCCGGTGGTGTTCTGCAAGTTGTCTGCGCAATGTGACAGTTCCTGGTGCTAACCTTGGCCCTGCTGGGGCATCTAGTCACTGTCCATGATAAAAATTCAGTGATTTCTGTTGATAGTAATAACGAAAGTATGGACTGTCTAGAAAGTAGTCAAACAAGAAACATGTAAGAGCCCCACAGAGGACTTAAACATTTACTGAGTAGATAACAGACATCTCAACACAGGAATGGACTGTTCTGAAGCAGGAGAGCAATGAGAAAAAGGCCCTCATCCTGCCAGTTACTAAGGACCCCATACTCATGCAGAGTTCTTGCAGGACCCCTAGCCTGTCTCCCCCATGGGGAATTTCCCTGCTCCTCCTATACTCATCCACTGCAGCATCACTTTCCTGCAGACTGAGAGGCCTCTGGCTAGTTACAAGTGTGTGCCTTTTTCCCACTAATAATGGCTAAATCTTGGAAGCAGACTACACATCCACCAACAGATGAATGGATAAAGCGCATGTGGTATTTGTACCCAGTGGAGAACTACTCTGCCTGCTGTAATGAAGAATAAACTTGAGACATCTGTAGGTAAATGGATGCACCTTGAGACCATTATGCTAAATGAAATAAATAAGACAAATGGGCTTAAATATTGTGTGATTTCTCTTGTGTGAGAAATCTAAAATTACATCAATTAAAGAGCAAAATGAAAGATAGATAACAGGAAATAGAAGATAGATATTTTCCCCTTTTGGAAGGGGTCCAAGAGATGAAGGGAAGGGAGGGGATGAAGAGTTAAGATGTGTTATGTCCATGTACCAAATCCACTTGAAGAATGTAATCATTATATACTGCAAACATGCATGTACTAATAAAAATAAAAGCTAAAAAACATAGGTGAGAGCAAAAAACAATGTGTGGTATTTGTTTCCAATCCAATTTTAAGATTCACAAAGACTGTGTTTTATCCCTTTTGTATCTTCTATACCCCTTAGTACAGAAATTCCCCTACTTACACATTTTATATTTAAGGTGCTTCACAAGCATGAACAAGACAAGGTGGAGAAAAACACTTGTGCCACCTCCCCACCAGCCTCAGCTGGTATAGCAGCCACGAGCAATGACCCAGCTCCGTGCTGCGGGGAGGTCAGGGCTACGCTGGATGGCTGGGTGCTCAGCCTGGGACTTCTTATGAGCATCAGTAACATTGTCCTTTAAGAAGTGTAAAAGCAACAAGTGACTATAAGAACACTGCCAGAGAGAGCCATACTGCCATACTCTTGGGATTGAATTAAGGGTAGAGGTATTTTTCAAAATGGAAGGGTGTGACACAATGCCAAATGCTGCAGGGTGCTCATGGCACAACAGGAAAAATTCTTAAGCCCAACAGTGAAGAATGATCAAAAGTAAGGAACAGGGTTTGGCAATAGGAAAAGGGCAACTTTCTGAGTTTGGGGCTAAAAGTTACACAGTGCCCAAACTTGGTCCACTCTGGTGAAAGTCAGCTGTACCCCAGGGTATCTGAGGCTGGGTGTGGCACAAGGGCTGAAGAAGGACACAACTGCTGTGTAGGTCAGGGTTCTTCCCAGGCTCTGAGCTGCTGGGTACTGGGCCCATCCACGCCAGCACAATGGCTGGCATGGTGACAATGAAGGGACAGCAGAGAGTAGAGGTCCACATGGGGAGACTCCCACAGAGTGAGGGGAAGAGGAGAGACTACGGTTTTAAGGCTTTGGCGGCACCACTGTGTCTTCATGTATGGAAAGACATTTGGAAACTAGTAGTTTAAGCTTCTGTTAGTCACTCTGGGCTTATTTTTTAATGGGCATATGAGTAGCCCTTTGGAAACTAAACTTAATCAATGGAATTGCTCCTATCTAACGCTGTACTGTTAGTTAACACAAATATTTAGTGCACACCTTCTCAATTCTTTCCTATATATTAACTGGCTTATTCACCCAGGAATTGTATAAAGTAGATACAAACACATCATCGCTATATTGTTGCAGAAACAGAATCTCAGATACAGTGGTAAAAGCTACATCTTTAATTCCAAGACTGACCTTTACCTCTCTATATCTGCCTCTTGTGCTGACTCACTGAATAAGTAACCTGATACTACCCAGATTTTACCTATGATTCACACAGTTAACGACAACACCACCAAGACAAAGGCTTTTTTTAAATCCATCTCTGTTATTTATGTAAGGTTCTCACAAGTCTCTCTGAGCATGTCTGTCCTGAAATTCAGAATACCACCAGGAACACAGAAGGTCACATGGCACTGGGCAGCACTTTTCAGAGTGGTTTCAGTGCATTGCATTTGTGAGAATGGAGTCTACTTGCAACAAAATATAATTTGTAAAATTCAACATTGATTTAACCACTATACAAATATTTAAATTTTGCAATAAAATTAGCTAAGACCTTTTTTCAACTTGGGTAGTAAAGTAGTATTTCTCTAGAGAAGGAATAATTTTGTGGAAACAAATGCTATTCTTCTTTTGACTAAGTTAATCAAGGCAGCATATTTAGAATTCAAGTCCAGAACCCAGATACCCCCCAAGTAAATGGCAGAAAATTGGAAGGATCAGAGATAATGTATGTAAAGACAAACATACATATGGTGACAATTAATAAACGGAAGCTACTATGTCCAGTGAAGTGAACCCATGATTTAGGAAGATGCCTTTACTGCCATCAAAAATGAAAGTAAGGGGCTGGGGATTTAGCTCAGTGGCTTAAGTGCATGCCTAGCAAGAACAAGGTCGTGAGTTCAGTCCCTGGTACCAAAAAAAAAAAAAAAAAAAGTAAGATAACAGTTTGCAAATGCTAGCTTCAGAATTTATTGATACCTGTTTATTAATATGTTCCCTACTCACTCTAGTGAGTGATGGAATTTGGGAAACTGTCTCCTTTTTGCCAGGGGAATTTCTTGCACAAAGAAATGGATGGTCAATGAGGAGAATAAAAATGACTGCTAACGCAGTTGATTCTTTCTCTCTTTTATTCTCCCTCTCTCTCTCACTCTCTCAACAGATGCACACACATTCTCCCAAAGTTCCAGCAGGAAAAGTACCTCTGACAAAGGCAAACAAGTGACAGCCTGACTTGGGAATTTTTGAAAAGTCAAAGCAAGCTGTGGAAGTGTATGCCATGCTGATTTCTCTCCCATCCAAATTTCTAACCACTTTAAGAGGGAAATTTTGGTTTTGGTGCTGCACCATCAGTACTGAATCATCTCTGTCCTGCATCCAGAGTTTAAGTCAGCTGTTGAGTCAGTCGTCTAACCTCATTGGAAAGGCCAGACACTCTATGCGAGTAGTGAAAGGATGTCTGATCTTTTCCATTTACATTTAACAAATGGGACCTAATGAAACACAATCTATAGCTTTTTAGTTTACATTTCTAAAGTCCTTGGACCTGAAAGAGTCAAAATTTTACTCTTTGACAGTTACAGCTGGATGCAGGGAAAATTATTACAGGAAACAATTACTATCAAAGTTGAAAAAAGGTCTTAGCTAATTTTAATGCCAAATTTAAATATTTGTATAGTGGTTAAATCAATGTTGAATTTTACAAACATCTTCAAAGATGTGAGACCCAACTCAGGGAGAAGAAATATTTACATTCACAGGAATGTCTAGAAAGTGAGGAGACAATCCAAGCAGGCCCCACTCTCTCATGCCTCTGGCTGAGAACAAGCTAAATGGTTTTTGTTGTCTAACAAAGCTTGAGGAAGAGGAAACATCATGGTTCTAAGAACACAGTGTGAGAGGTGAGGGAAATGTCCTCTTGTAGAGAAGGAATAGAGCTGTCAGGTGAAAAGATAAATACTGCAGGGACAGAAAGGCAAACAGACAGGACAAAGTGAACCCTAATCAGATCAAGGGGACAGAGATGGAAAACAGGGAGAAATGGGCAGGAGTAGGGAGGAGGGACCCTTTCAGGTGCGGGGGGCAGAGGAGGGAGGATCTTCCCTTTCCACATCTCCAGACCCTGACTGGGAGTCTAGAAAGAAAAGCAAGCACCCTCCAGAATCTGGTTTTTGGTTCAATCTCCAGAAACTTAATCAGTGCCTAGTATATAGCGAGTGCCCAATTCATCTCTTTTAAATGAATAATTGATACATGTAAAAAACAGAAAGAAGCTGGATTACCTCAAAAAATGCCTCATGCATCATGGTACCCATTATTAATCCTAAGAGTCGGCAGAAAGGACACCACAGAGCAGGGATCTGTTCATAGAATGGCCAAGAGATGCTCAGCTTGGACCCAAGTTGGTTTTCCCACTGCATGACCAGTCAAGGACCTTTGTGCAACAGGTAATCATCAAGCCAAGGGTGACTGAGGAGCAAGGGGGTGGGGGAGGGTGCTGGTACATAAAAGCTCCTGATGCCACATCTTTGCCCAAACCCCAAACACACATTTTGACATATGAATATCTCACCATTCAGGGTCTCTCCTTCTGAGATTATTTCCATGGAGTTTCCCACAAAATACAAATAACTAATCAAGGCCTTGAATGTGCTCTGCCATTCAGAGTCACGAATATGACAAGATTTTTCTATTAACCTAATGATAGGGCAAACAGATTCAGGATGTAGAGATTCTGAAGGGCCTATGGAGAACTAAAAATAAAGGCAATGGATTTGGTCAAGGGAGAAAGGGGTCATGTTGGTTGTAAACCCTCTAAGTGGGTTAGGGTAAAATAAAAAAAATTTTTTTTTGCAGTATTGTGGATTGAACCCAGGGGATTCATCCTGAGCTATATCCTATCCCTTTTTATATTTTTTATTGTGAGACAGGGTCTCACTAAATTGTCCCATTGCCTAGGCTGGTCTTAAAATTGCAATCTTCCTGAGTCTCCCAGTGTGCCTGGCCTATTTTTCTTACTCTCACTTGATCTAATAACAGATAAAAATTTGTGCAAAGTAATAACAAAATTTACCTGGTTATGTATTCTTGTGTGTGTGTGTGTGTGTAGAGAAAGAGACACACACACACGCACACGTACATACTTATCTATGCTTATCCATAAGTAGAATGAATGACACCACTAACACAGCAGAAAAAATCATAACATACTCATTAAAGTCACAAAAGGTAGAAAAAGAGAGGAAGGCAAAAACAGGCAAAAAAAGAACAAGAGCAACAAATACAAAACAGTAACAAATATGATATGTATTTAGCTCTATTAATAAAAACTTCCAGGATCAATCATCTAATGGCACCAATTAAAAGATGAATAGAGTACATAAAACAGGACTTAATCATATGGTGTTTAAAGAAAGTCCCTTGACATATATATATATATATATATATATATATATATTACAAGTAAATGGATGAAGAAAGATACACTAACTCTACAAATAAAATGATTATGGGAAGAGCTATATTAGTCTTAGGCAGCAGACTTCAAAGTAAAGAAAGTTATTAGGGATAAAGAAAGGCATTACATAACGATGTCAAGGGTCAGTTTTCTAAGAAAGATATAATAGTTAATGTGCACGCACCTAACAACGGACTGTCAAAATGTGAGACAAAAATAGATAGAACTGCAAGGAGCCATGGAGAAATGCACTGTTATAGCTGAAAACTTCTACTGCCCTCTATCAGAAATGGCTACACCCAGCAGTTAGAAAACCAATAAGGATGGAGTGGAACTCAACAGTATCATCAATCAGCTGAATTCAGCTGATAGCAATTGACATCTATCAATAACTTTGCCCAACAACAGCAGGAGACACAATCTTCTCATGCTCACATGAACATTCACCCAAATAGACCTCAAGTGTTTATGTTCTGAGTCATAAAACACACTGCAGAAAATGTCAAAGAAAGTCCTACAATGTCTGCTCCTAGACCACAATGGAATTAGAAGTCAATGACAATTAGAAGTCAAAGACAATTGGAAAATCCCAAAATACGTGGAAATTAGGCAACATAAATAATACATGAGTAAAGAAGAAATCTCAAGAGAATTTACAAAGTTGGATTTAAAAAAAATGAAAATACACCTTATCAAAATTTATGGAATGCTATGGAAGCAGTCTGTAAAGTGGGAAATTTGTAGCACAAATGCTTATATTAGAAAAACAAAATCTTCTTGGTTGATTATAGTTTTGTCTTACCTCACGCCCATCTTGTGATTTCCCATTTGTCCCCATCTTGGACCCATCTCACTTCATGATTTTGCTCTATAAAAATCCCTGGAAAAGGCAGGGTCCTCAGCAATGCACTCATGACCCTTTCTGTCTCTCTCTCAGACAGAAGCTTTCTTTCCCCAATAAATATATTCTGTTCTTGAGAAAGAAAGAAAGAAAGAAAGAAAGAAAGAAAGAAAGAAAGAAAGAAAGAAAGAAAGAAAGAAAGAAAAGATTGGAACTTCGGGTGCTGGGAAAACAGGCAGCCAGCACGCCACTCTGGTAAGTGGTTGTGGCTTCCCAAGCTGCGGCCGCCCCAGGGCAAGAACCATATCAGCATTTCCTGAGATCCTCAGCCAGCTCACCGCTCTGGTGGGTGGCTGTGAGCCTGCCAGTGCCAGGACTAAGAATCAAACATCCATCTCATTATCTCTCCCCCCACCCCCGCTAGCAAGTGAGAGCCAGAGATCTGAGCATCTCTTGCGAGTCTGACTATATGCAATATAGCAAATAAGGGGGATTTTCTTCTGCCATCTCTTTGAAGGCAAATATTTTTAGCTCTGTTTTGCTCTGTTCTGATCAATTCAATATTCTGTTTTTATAATTTCGGTATTTCCGTCAATATTGCTCTACCTGATTGAAGGAACAACTATTGTGAAGAAAACCAGATGTACTATTGTGCCTATTGCTGTTGTCCCGGTAACCTGCTGTGAGGTTCTGTACCAATTTCCCTGCACTGCCTCAATTGGCTTTGTCCTGTCTTGTTCTGCTGTATTTTACTACCTTCAAAATAAAATAAATAAATAAATAAATACATAAATAAAATGAAATAAAAATAATACATAAGAAAAAATAAAAAAGTAAATAACAACAACAAAACACATCAGTAAGGTACTGAGCAAATTGAAACATGATATAACTAAACCAGTTGGACTTAAAAAGCAAAAGGAGGAAAAGAAACTGCTCTAAAGAATATAACTGCATGTATATTTAAGTGTGTAGGATTGATAACTATGTTGCTAAGTTTTTGTTGGATTGGTGACCAGAACTGTTTGCAGCCTCACTGTTTGAATGTCCACTTTGTATGCTTTAATTTTGTAAGTTGAAAACTATATCCAAGAAGACAATATGTAATGTATCAACTAGTGATTTCTTACTGTTTATTTTTTTTGAAATTCTGTATTGTTTCTACTCTTTTTCTGTTTTGCTTCCCTCTTCTTTAAATAAATTTTAAAAAATCAAAATACAATAAAAAATAAAAAAAGAAAAAGACAGAAAGCTCTTAAATCAATTATCTAAGGTTCTACCTTGGCAAACTAAAAAAAGAGCAAATTAAATTCAAATTAAGACATATTTAAACATACAAAGAATTGAAAAAATCAAGTCCCTCAAATTCAGACTCATTCTAAAAGTGGCATCTGAGATGAATACACACTTCTCAGATGAAGAAATACAAACAGCAAACAAATACATGAAGAAATGTTCGATATCACCAGCCATTCAAGAGATGCAAATTAAAATAATACTGAGATTCCATCTCACCCACGAAAGAGTGGCTATTATAAAGAAATTGACCCATAGCAAGTACTGGAAGGGCTTTGAGGAAAAAGGAACCCTTGTCTTCTGTTGGTGGGAGTGTGCACTGGTGCACACTGTGGAAATTGGTGTGGAGATTCCTTTAAAAACTACGATTAAGGGACCAATTCAACTCAGCCATACCCTTTCTGGGCATCTTCCCAGAAGAATTAAAAACATCATACCACAGTGATATATGTGCACCTATGTTTATAGCAGTACAATTTGTAATAACTAAATCTTGGAAACAATCCAAATGCCCATCAACCGAGGAATGGATAAAAAAAATGTGTTTTTTAATATAAAGGAGCACTACTTAGCCATAAAGAAGAATAACCTGTAGACTTTTATAGGTAAGTGGAGGCAACTGGAGACCATACTCATAAGTAAAATAAATCAGACTCATATGGGTAAGCATCACATTGTCTCAATAGTGTGAGAAGCTGAATGAGTAAACAAGATCCAGAAGTACAACAGATATTGTGAATTGGGAAGAAATTTTAAAAGAAAAGAGAAACTAATAGAGGAAAGGGAAAAGGAGGGAAGAGAAAGGGGGGAATATATATAATATATATATTTTTTATATACGTGTTTATATTATATATACACATATATTATACTATATATATACATACACAAGATAGTTAAGATAGTTACCCAGCTACTTTCTCTTAGTTCATTGAAAAGGAAGATTCATGCTAATATTGTCTAGACGTTATTTCATGCCTAGGTCTTGTACTCTGAGTAAGTTTTATGAAGATAACAATGAGCAGTGTGCTATTGCTGTCCTGTTAGTCCAATTTGAAACTGTTTTATTTCTATTTTTCTTCTTCTCTTTAAAAAACAATAGAAACTGTGATGGGGGAAAAGGGAAAAGAAGGAAGGACAAAGGGAAAAAATAGATATATGATAGTTAAGATAGTAATATAGGCTGGGGATATAGCTCAGTGGCACAGTGCCTGCCTGGCAAGTGCAAGGTCGTGAGTTTGATTCCCACTATCAAAAGAAAAAGAAAAGAATAAGAAAAAAATGACACAGTTAGTTTCTCTTAGTTCATGGAAAAGAAAAGTCTGTGCTGACATTGTTTGGACAAGCTGTCAGGCTGCATCTTGTACTCTGAGTGACTACTACACAGACAACAATACAAATGTCCTAATTACTATTACTGTCTTACTAGCCTATCTTGAAACTCTATTCTATTGTTATTTCTACTTTTTTTCTCTTTAAAATAAAATAAATTCAAAATAATAATAAGAAAAGGTTTGGGGATGGTGGCTTATGCCTGTGATCCCAGCACTTCTGGAGGGTGAGGCAGGAAGATGGCGAGTTCAAGTCATGCTGGGACAACTTTGCAAAATCATGTCTCAAAATTTAAATTTTAAGGGGGATGGGGTACAGCTCAATGGCAGAGCAGCCATGTCTTTTATCCTAAATACCATAAGAAGGAGGAGAAAAAGGAGGTGGAAGACAAAGTAAATATAAATAGAAATTAATACAGAAAATCAACAAAATTAAAAGCTAATTCTCTGAAGCGATCAATCAAATCAATAAGCCCCTAGCCAGGTTCACAAAAGAGGGCATAAATTACTAACATTACAAAAGAAAAGAGGATATGGCTACAGAGCCCATGGACATTAAAAGGATAATCAAAACCAAGTATGATAATTACGCCTGTAACCCAGCACACAGGAGGGTGGCCATGAGTTCAAGGCCAGCCTGGGACACATGGTGAATTCAGGGCCAGCATGAACTATACAGCAAAACCTGTCTCAAAATAATACATACATACTTACAGACAGACAGACAGACAGACAGACTTACATACATATATAGATGGATAATAGAGGAAGACTACTGGAAACTCTATGCCTACGAATTTGACAATCCAGATGAAGTGGACTAATTGATTAAAAGGCACAATCTGGCTGGGCCTGATGGCACACACCTATAATCCTAACTCAGGAGGCTGAAGCAAGAGGATCACAAGTTTAAGGCACGCCTGGGCAACTTTCTGAGACCCTATCTAAAAGTAAAATTTTAAAAGTCTAGGAATATAGCTCAGTGGCAAAGCACTTGCTTAGCGTGTGTGAGACCCTGGGTTTTATCCTAATTACCACTACCCTCCCCCTCAACAAAGCTGCTGAAATTCACACAAGAAAAAGACAATGTGAGCAGGCCCATATTTATAAAAGAAATCAAAAAGTAAAACAGAAAGCACTAGATCCAGAGAGGTTCACTAATAAATTTTACCTAACACTTAAGAAAGAAATCAGGCTTGGGTGATGTAACTCACTGATAGCTAGCTTGCCTAGCACTCATGAGCCCTGGGTCTGACCCCAGCACTGGGAAAGGAAAAGGAAGATATCATGCCAATTTTTCCTCTATACTAACCTCTTTCCAAAGAAGTCAAAGGATCACCACAAGTTCAAGGTTGGCCTGGGCCACAGAGCAAGACCCTGTTTCCAAAAACAAAAACTCAGTAAGAAGACAACCAACCCAATTAAAAAATGCCCAAGGATCTTAATCGATAGCTCATTAAAGATGATACTCAGATGTAAAATAAGCATATGTTCCACATTATACGTTGTCAGGGAATGCAGATTACAACAGTAGCACATTACGCTACTACACAATTGCCAAAACTGAGGAGCAACTAAGATGCCCTCCAGTAGGTGAATGAACAAGTAAATCACAGTACACCCAAGACCAGCATTCTGGTCATTCTTAAGCATCTAAAAGTGATAATCAACTCAATCATGAAAAAATATGGAAGAAACTTAAATTCATGCTACTAAGTAAAAGAAGTGAAAGAAACCTTATATACTACAGGAATCCAACTGTATGACTTCTTGGAAAGAGTCAAACAGTGGTGACAGTAATAAGACCAGAGGATGCTAGGGGCTCAGGCCAGGGGCAGGAAGGATGCAGAAAGAGAGCAAAGCATTTTTAGAAAATACCATTTGAAGAATTCTAAGTGAAATGAATCGGACACACATGTTTAAATAACACATTGCTTCTCTTGTGTGAGAAACCTAAAAGGTAACAAAGGACCAAATGGAGGCTACATCCCAGGAAGTAGGAAGAAAATGTTCAAATGGGAAAGAGAACAAGAGAGGGAGGAGAGGGAAGGGAATAGAGATTTAAAAAATAAAGAAAAATGGAAGACATTGGTGTAGGCAAAGACTTTATGAACAAAACCCAGACTGCACAGGAACTATCTCAAAGAATCAATAAATGGGATCTCAGCCTACTGAAAAGCTTTTGCACAGCAAGAGAAATCACCAACAGAGTGAAAAGACAACCACTGTGCGGGAGAAAATGTTTGCCAGCTGTTCCTCAGACAAAGGATTATTATTGAGAACATAAAAAGAACTCAAAAAAGTCAGTCCTCCAATATTTAATTCCCAATCCAAAAATGGGCATCTGAGATGAACGCATACTTTTCAGATGAAGAAATACAAACAGCAAATAAATACATGAAAAAATGTTTAACATCACTGGTCATTTGAGAGATGCAAATTAAAACAACACTGAGATGTCACCTCACCCTGAAAGAATGGTTTCTATCAAGACATCAACCAATAACAAATGCTGGAGGGGCTGTGTGGAAAAAGGAACTCTTCTCCACTGTTGGTGGGAATGCAGACTGATGCAATCACTGTGGAAATCAGTGTGAAGATTCCTCAAAAAACTGGGATTGGAGGTCCCATTCAACCCACCTATTCCCCTTTTGGGTATTTTCCCAAAAGAATTAAAAACATCATACCACAGCGATATATATGCACTCATGTTTATAGCAGCACAGTTTATAATAGCCAGATCTTGGAAACAACCTAAATGCCCATCAGCTGAGGGGTGGATAAAAAAGATGTAGTATTTCTACATGCTAAAATACTATTCAGCCATAAAGAATGATAAACTGGACATTTTTATAGGTAAATGGATGCACCTTGAGAACATAGATATTAATGAAATAAATGTCATGCATATATAAACATCTTATTGTTACATTAGTATGATAAGGAAAAAACATGTATTTTGTCCCAGAGAAAATGACTTCACCCAATCAGTAACTCAGGCCACACCTGCCTTTACTTAACTAACTCACTGTGAGTCATTTTGAGTTACTTTTGGATGTGTTAAGAAATTTTTGATATGCTATAAGTTTTGGGGTTTTGGCATGTGGATATCAGTTGTTCCAGTATATTTGCTGAGGATACAATCTTTTCTCCACTAAACTGCTTTTGCATCTTTGCCAGAAATCAACTGTCTATTAAGTGGGTATCTATTTTGGGACTTTATATTGGTACTTTAGTGGTTTGTCTGTCTTGATATCAATGCTGTTTTGTCATGATTAGTGTAACTTTGTGGTAAGTCCTGGGACTGGGAGAGTTGGGGCTCTAATTTTGTTTCTTTATCAAAGTTGTTTGGACTATTCTAAGTCTTTTCTATTTTTACAGAAATAGAAGAATGAAAATAATAATCTTTATGAAAAATGATACTGGCAGTTTGATAAGGGATTGTGTTTTATGATCTTTATTATTTTCTTCTATTCATTTTTGGTTTTATTGCCTTTTTAATTTCTCAAGGAAAGATATGAGGATATTTCATAACCTTTTCTGATAAATGTACTTGATGCTAAAAAATACAGAAAAATGGAAAGAAAACAATAGAAACAAGTTTTTTAAATGAGCAAGGGAAGAAGGATTGAAAGGAGAGGGAGGGAGAAAAATAATTAAGATATATTAGGTACAAGTACAAATTCCCTATGATGAATGTGATCATTATGTATGTTAAAAATGTACCAGTAAAATAAATTTTAAAAAAGAAAATATGTTTGATTCTAAAATAGCTGATATATGTCATTATATATTTGACCCAACCCACAGAGCATGTGTCATTGTCTTCACTTGCCTGTCACTGGAACACAATGCCCAACACTCAACTTAAGAGGAGGAGGGGTTGATTCGGCTCACGGTTTCCAGTGGTTCAGTCCAAAGTTGGCTGGCTCCAGAAAAGCATGGTGCAAGCACCTGGCAGAAGACCTGTGCTTAGCCCACGGTAGCCACAAAGCAGACACAGTCAGTGGAGGACCCGGAGAGATCCCTCTGAAAGCACATCCCCAGTGACTCACCTCTTTCAACCAGACCCACCTCCCAGTGGCATATTCAGCTGTGGATCAACTCATAGATGAGTGTAGTTGTCCCATGAGCCAATCATCTTCAAAGAGCCTCAAGAGACTTTGGGGGGACATTTTAATCCAAAATATAATAACCATCTAGAGTGAACCCTAATGTGGATTACGGATTGGGAATGGCCATGATGTGTTGGTGCACTTCTCACAATTGCAGCAAATGCACCATTCTGGTGAGGGATGGTAATGGGGTGGGGGATGGGGTGGGGATATGTTCATGGGAAATCTCTGTACTATCCTATCAATAGCACTGTAAACCTAGAACTGCTCTAAAAAGTAAAGTCCTAGAGAAAGAAAGAAGGAGAGAGAACAGGGTGGGGGGAGAGAGGAAGGAAGAGAAAGAGAGAGCATGCATGTCACTAAGAGATATGATGCTTATTCTTGGGGGGAAAAGGACTGAGCTCACAAACTAGGGGCAAATCGAGGTGCAAAAGACCTCCAAAACAGGCCTCTCAATTGCCATTCTTTAAGCAATTTCATCTCTCCTCAGGGCACCAAACCAGAAGTGTTTTCTCTCTTGAATGTTTATCAGTCCATTGCTGTTATGGTTTGTGTCTGGGGGTCCCGCCAAAGCCTCATGCAGTCATAGAAGTGACTGAGTCTAGCGTTTGTGGTTGGTTTATTGTCTAGTGCTGGAACTGGCAGTGTGAGTGCTGCATCCACCCAGGGGCGGGTAGCCTGCCTATAGTGTAAGAGAGGGAAGGAGGTGTGCTTTCCCCTTTTTGCCCTTTTGGTTCTCGTTGCTTGTGGCTGCCATGAATGGTTGCTCTTTAACCATGCCACTCTGCCCTGGAGCCAGCTAAGTATGGACTGAAACCTCCAAAAACTGTGAATGAGATAAACTTTTCCTTCCTTCATTCTGGGCATCAGGTATTTTATCTCAGCAATGAGAGAAAAGTAACCAAGACAATTGCTTTCTCCAAGTTCGTTGCATCACCATGGCAATGAGGCAAGGGCCTTGTTTTTCTGTGTCTGGACCTGCATCCTTCCTGGTTACTTGAAAAAGGCCCAGGTAATATCTGCTTGTCATCTCCACAGGAATTTCTTCCCTAAAATGGGAATCAATGAGATAAAGCATTAAGAGAAACAGCTTCTGGATTTTTATCTTCACCCCATCATTTCAGGAAGATAATTTACAGTGTCAGTCCAGCTTCTGTTCACAACTCCATACAGGGATGCTACCCACATACTCACAAAATTGAGTAATATCTGATAGCCAATTGCATGGCTTAGGTCAGAACTGATAATTATTGCCAAGTGCTTTCCCCTCACCTTAGAAACAAAATCAGAATTTTATTCATGGGTGCCATGTGTTAACCAAGAGAGTGCATTTCCCCATTTCCCTTAGTGCACATATTGTCAAGGACAGGAGAGAAGACACATTCTCCCCCACCCGTGTGTGCATGTGTGCTTGTGTGTGTGTGTTTTCTGAGAAGATTCGTTAAAGATGACTCAGTGCAGGACTTTGTCCCTTTGCCTTTCCCAGTGTCTTCCTGTTTGGAAGTTAGTGTTGAAGTGAAACCATGAAATGACACTGACGGTGAATGCCATGTGTTAAAGGCAGTTGAGCAAAAAGAAAAAAAAAACCCAAAACAAAAAACAGCCATGATGGTTGATTGATTGTGTCAACTTAAGTAAGAAACACTGAACTAAATTGGCTCAGCACAGTTCTGGGTGTGGAAGACACACTGTCATTAGTCTCTTTTTTCTTGTTGCTGAGATAAATACTCGACACCCAAAGTTAAAAGAGGAAAGGTTTATTTAGGTCACAGTTTACAGAGATTTCAGTCCATAATTGGCTGGCTCCAAGGCAGGGTGATGCACACCAGGGGGGCAACAGTCCATGTCAGTGGAAGATAGCAAAATCCATAAGAGAGAACAAGAGAGGATAAGCCTCTTTCTGTCCCTTATATGATATGCAGGCTACCCATCCTAGGATGGGTGTAGCACTCATATCCTTAATTCCAGCATTGGATCATGAACCAATCATAAATTCTAGATGCAGTCACCTCAGAAAAGCCCACCCCCTTGACTGCATGATATTTGAGGGGATATCTAGACACAAACCATAATACCTACCCTGAGAAGAATTGTCACCAGAATGTCATTAAAGGGAAATAAAGAAGGAAGGCTTGCTTCTGTTTCTTTAGAGGAGCTCCAGTCTTTGCCTTCTCCTTAGATATCATCTCCTGGATTCCAGTGCAGACTCTTCAGCCTCTAGCATCAAACCTTTCAGCCTCCCGTGAAAGACTCTTCATCCTCCTGAGATAGACTCACACAGGACTCTACACGGTGCTCCAGGCCTTCAGCTGCATCCTTCAGATCTCCAGTGTGCAGACAGACCCCTTGCATTCTTCTAACTTTGTAGGTAGGCATGGTAAGCCAACTTTGTAAATTCCTATACACTTATGTAGGTTGTATTAAATCTGTTTCTCTAGTAAGCACTGACTGATACACCACTTCTCTACTAACTTTGAGGTCATCCCTACCTGGGAATGTTCAGAAAACACACACACACGAGCACACACACAAAGAATTCCTTTCATTGTAACAAAAATTATCTTCTAGGGGGACTAAAAATGGCAGCATTATCATCAAAATACAGCTCCTCAGGGACTTGGAATTGAGACCCCTAGAAAACAGTAACTTAGCACAGAGAAAAAGAAGTAGAGCTGCAAGAATCAAGAAACAGCCAAAAGGGAAACTAGAAACCATAGAGAAACTGAATAAAATGTGGAGAAAAGTAGGAAGTGGGCTTGAATGTTAACCCCAGACTACAGGGAGGTGGTTCCGTCACCACAAACCCAAGGGCATCCCAGGCAGAGTCAGCAACCCTAGGGAGAGGCACCAGCAATGTTAGCTGCAAGAAAACCTACAGTGATCATAAGCTGCAAATACAGCGTGGGGTTTTACCTTGAGTGTGATTCCTTCTCCATGACAGGCTAGAATTTGAGAAGAAATTCATTGCCATGTCTGCCAAACTTGGGAGTGATGTAATCAGAAGCCATTGAGGGAAGGAGTTAATTGTTTAAGACTGAGCCACTCTGGAAATCAGAGTCACAAAACAATTTCAGCGTCTTTGGGGTCATTCTACCACAATGAATGGGTGGCAGATGGCATGGAGAAGGGACAGGCTAGTCCCAGATTCCCTGAGGTTAAGCAATGGTGAACTCAGGCTGTGAAGAACACAGTGATCCCGCCCACTGTGGTGAGGCTGGTCACACGGTTCTGAGAGGGGTTGGTCAGAAAGTGCTGACATTAGTCCAGCAGACTGCAAGGCCTCTCTCAATGCCTCTTTCCAGCACAGAACTCAGTGATCTGTTTGCTTTTTCCGTCTGCCAACATGACTAGAGATGTATCTCAGCATGCACAATTCTCACACTCTTCGGCGTATGGACAGAGAGGCCTTTAGAGCAAGGGTGGCACCTCATGAGCCCACAGGCAGTAAAGCTAGCTGGAGATAGCAGTGACTTGGGCCACACAGAAAGGCACAAACACTAAGACCAGCTGGAGCAAATACAGCCCTAAGGTAGACATCACACTATTGACTGACCATTGCCTAGTAGAAAAGGCAGAGCAGGACTCAGCATTCACACAGCAAAAATGGGTGTGGAAACAAAATAAGTCCTAGCTGAGACTTGCTACCTGCCCTCGAACCTGGTGGACACCAGTACCACAGGTCCTGAAAAGAAATCACTCAATGAAACATGTGAAGGATTTTTTTTATTTGTTTCTTTTCTTTTGTTTGTTTTTACAGGCTTTTTGTTTGTTTGTTTGTTTGCTTGTTTTTGTTGGGGGGGTTCCTGCCCATTTTCTGCTCTTTATTTTTATTGTTTTTCTCATTTTTCTTTTCTTTTGCTTGTTTGTGTTTTTCTATTATTTTCACCTAATCTAATTTTTTAATTTTTATGTATGTATATTGGTATTTATATATATATATATTTATTTTTATTTTACAGAGAAAAAAATGAGAATAATAATACAACAGTTTCAAACCAGATTGCTTGGAGAGTTACATTTGTAGGTATTTATTCTGAGAGAGGGTCACACTATGTAGTACGGCTGGCCTTGAATTTACAGTGATTCTCCTGCTTTAGCCTTCTAAATGCTAGATTACAAACATGTCCCACCAAACCAGTCTACTTTTACCTAGTTCTTTTATACTTTAATTGTATTTTTATCTCACTTTTCTTTCCTGCTTCTCATCTTCCTTTTCGAAATTTTCTTTTTAAAATTCTTCCTTCTCTTACTGCTCTGCTCTTATTATTATTACTAGTAAGCTTTGTTAAGTTTTAGCTGTTGTAACCTAACTCACACGCTGCCATTCTGTTGTGCATGCGCAGTAGCCTTTGTTCTAAATTGAACTTTGTATTTCCTGTATGTCTCCTGCACAACCCCCAGTGCTTTATTTCCCATTGATTCCCCAACATAGCCCACCCAGAGCTGTATCCCCTCTGACCTGACCTGACCTGACTCTGACCCTAGGCAAACAACAGGATGTCGTGGCACTCCAAGAATGTGCAGATGTGCTGATGAGCAAACCTTCCTGTGAAAAAAAAATAAGCCTGTCTCTCTGGACAACTTGCCCTTTGCTCCCCCACACCTTTGCAGTTTTTCCCTTTATAAACCACTCCAAATCTTAGCCTCCAAATTCCACCTGTATGCTGTGTCGCTGGGTACCAGCCTAAATAAAGTGCTCCTTTTTCCTTCAAGACGTCTTGGCCTTTTGTTTTTTTTTTCATAACTTTTGATCTTTGATTTTTGGGGTGCAACATTAGCTACTTAGTTAGCTATTCTATTATTGCTGAGTTCTTTTCTGTTGTTAATAGTAATGCAATTATATTTACTATATGTCAATACTTTTTGCAAATCTCTTTTCTATTGTTAAGGATAGTATATTTGCAGCTATTATTGGTTCTTCTGTCAATTACTGATTTGCCTTTGACTCTGTTATTACTGCTGGTTTCTATTGTTAATGATGGCATAGTTTTTATTTTTAATTGGTTTTTACTATATGCCAATATCTGCGCTTGTCTTTGTCTCTTCAACATTACTGCGATTTGTTTTCTCTTCTCTGAGCAGTTCTAAGAATCAAGTCTCCAAATGGTTGTACTCTAAGAAGAACCTCAAATATTACATTGAATGAAATGAAAGGAGTGTAAACATAAATTAAACTCAAGGACACATCACAGGGAGACAGAATCTAACTAAAGAGATCTCTATAATAGTGATAGAGTTTCTAACTGATCTTCAACCCACAGTGCAAAAACAATAGCAACATTTGAAATCAAGACAAGATGCCCCCAAGCCCCAACACTCCAAAAGTTGATCTCATAGACAGTGAAGTAGAGGAAGTTATAGGTGAAGAATGTAAAGACCAAGCAATAAAATGTTTGAAGAGTTAAAAAGATGAAATATATCAGCAAATGCATAATGAACTCAAATAGGATTGAATCAAACAGATAAAGAATTTTATCAATTAAATGTTTGATGAGTTCAAAAAAGAAACAAGAAACTAATTGAGTTAAGTAGAACAATGCAAGACATGAATGATCACTTTGGAAAATAATTAGAAAGTATGAAAAGAAAGCAAACAAAGATAGATGATATAAAGAATTTAATGAAAAGCATAGGTAGCAGACTTGACCAATGTGAGAACAGAGTGCCAGAAATAGAAAACAAGGTGGTTACAGTAGATCATAAACTCAACAATAACCTAAAAACAGCAAAGTGTCGTGCAAGTTGGATCCAACAGCTGCTACATAACTAAAAAAAGCCCCTCAAAATTATAGAAATGGAAAAAATTAGGAGACAACTCAAAAGATATAAAAATTTATTCACTGAAATTATGGCAAAATTCTTTTCCAAATCTAGTGAAAGAACTCAATATTGAATTATGAAAGGGCATGTAGAACCCCAAATAACTATGACCAGGAAAGAAACTTTCTGCAATGCATCACAATAATAAAAATTCCAGAAGTCCAACAAAAAGAGAGAATACTAAAAGTTGTTTAGGGAAAAACATCAAGTGAAGTACAGAGGCAAGTCCATCAAAATAAATGGATTTCTCAGGGCAAACCTTAAAAGCCAGAAAAGTTTGGGGCAAAGTTATTCAAGCTCCAAAAGAAAATGATTGTGTCAACCCAGATTTTTTATCCTACAAAATCAGCCTTCCAAACTGACATAAAAGTAAAGATGTTCCATGACAAAGATATTCTAAAGAAATACATGCCAATTAAACCAGCATTACAGAAAATACTTACAAGAATCCTAGACAGACACAGAGAGGCCATAAATAGCCAAAAGGAAAGTATATATCTAACTGGAACAGTAGTTAAACAAAAGGAAAATACAAAGAAATTGGCACAGAAAAAATAATGCAATAAAATTCAATATACATCTTACAACAGTAACTTTCAATGTAATGGTCTCAACTCCCCAATCAAAAGATACAGGCTGGTAAATTGGATTAAAATGCAATCATATATTGCTATAGGAGATACATCCATCCAAAGGAAAGTACATAGATGAAAAATAATATTCCATTCAGCTGAAATCTAAAAACAAGCAGACACCACAGATTTTAAACCAAAACTGATCAGAAGAAACAAAGTTGCCAACTACAAAGTGGTAAAGGGAACAATTTAACAGGAATAGAAAACAGTTATAAATGTATATGCACCAAACATTGGCACACTTAACCTCATAAAACAAAAACTACTGGACTAAAAAAAAAAGATAGACACAAGTACAATCATAGTGGAGGACTTCAATGCCCATTCTCACAGTTAGACAGGTGAGCCAGACAAAAAAACTCAATGAAGAAACATCAGAGTTAAACATACCATTGAACAAGTGTCATTAACATGTATCTACAGGGTTTCATCCATAGACAACAGAATACATATTGTCCTCAACAGCACATAGAACTTCTTTCCAAAATAGGCGATAAAGCATGTTTAAATACAAAAGAATTTAAATAACTTCCTATAATATAGCATCAGATCACAGTAGGATGAAACTGTAAATCAACAGCCAACAAAGCCAGAGAAACTATATAACATATGGAGATTAAATAATACATTGTTGAATAATCAATGAGTCAAAGAAGAAATTGGAAAAGATGCAAAAAAGTTCCTAAAATGAAACAAAATATGTATTGGAAGCACAACATAACAAAACCTATGGGAGCTGACATGGTTGTTCATACCTGTAATCCCAGCACTTGGGAGGCTGAGGCTGGAGGCTCATTGCGAGCTCAAGACCAGCCTGAACTGCATAGTGAGATCCTGTCTCAAAAAGACAAAAATAAAAATTAAAAAATTAAATCTATGGGATACAATGAAAGTAGTTCAAAGAGAGAAGGGTACAGCTGTGAATGTGCATTAGAAAGTTATATAATCACAAATCTAGTTCCTATGATTGAAAGTTTCAAATTAAGGTTTAGCTTAGTTTGTTGTTTTGTAGGCTGTGTTTGATGCTACTGTTACCACTACAGCCAAAATTGACATAGTCATTCTAAACAGCTGTCAGTCCTGGTATTCCACTACTAAGATGAACTAAGGGTCACAGAAAATACTGTGGCACAGTGCCAAAGAACTAGGGACTAGGCCAAACAAGCAACAACTTCTCGTCTCCAACAAACTGAAGAGGAATCCTGGGAAACAAGGACAAGACAGGGAGCATCACAATCCCTGACATGAAATTATACTATGAAGCTACTGTGATAAAAACAGTGTGGTACTGGAAAAAAAAAAGACCCAAAGATTAGTGGAATAGATTAAAAGAGGCAGAAGCAACTCCAGACATGCTAAGCCAACTTACACATTCACTGGAAGAAAGATAGTCTCTTTAATAAGTGGTGTTGGATTTAAACTGGCTCTACATATACAGCCATGTTTATAGAAACACAGTTTGTAATAGCCAGATAGTGCTCCATCCCACAACATCAGAATACACATTTGTCTCAGCTGCACACAGGACATTCTCCAAAATAGACCTTATACTGGGCTCATAGAACATGCTTAAGTAAATGTAAAGGAACTGAAATTATCCCATGCATACTATCAGACAACAGTGCAATGAAATTGGAAATCCATGCCAAAGGAAACCACAAGAACTTCATAAACACATGGAAATTAAATAGCACCCTACTGAACAACCAATGGGTCACAGATAAAATTAAAGAAGAAATTAAACAGTTTTTACAGTTGAACGATAATGACAGTACAACATACCAGAATTTGTGGGACACAATGAAAGCAGTTTTAAGAGGGAAATTTACAGCACTAAATGCACATATCAGGAAAAGAGAGCAAGCGCATATAAACAACTTAATGTTAGACCTCAAACTTCTAAAAAAAGAGCAGGCTAAGCCAAAAGTTCATACAAGGGAGGAAATTATAACAATCAGCACAAATTAATACATTGAAGACTAAAAGTACAAAGAATCAATGAATCAAAGAGTTGGTTCTTTGAAAGATTAAATAAAATTGACAAACCCTTAGCCAACCTTATCAAAAAAAGGAAAGAAAAGACTCAAATCCATGCAATTAGGATTGAAAAGGGCAAAATCACAACAGATCCTGCAGAAATCCAGAAAATCATCTATACTTACTTTGTTTTTTTAAAATTTTATTTAAAGAGAAAAAAAGCAAAACAGAAAAAAAGGGAAGAAACAATACAGAATTTCAAAGAAAAAAAATGAACAGTAAGAAATCACTAGTTGATAAATTACATATTGTCTTCTAGATATAGTTGTTCAAGTTACAAAATTAAAGCATATAAGGTGGGCATTCAAACAGTGAGGCTGCAAACAGTTTTGTTCAATGATCCAACAAAAACTTAGCAACATGTTTATCAATCCTACACATTCAAACACACATGCAGTTATATCCTTTAGAGCAATTTCTTTTTCTCCTTTTGCTTTTCAAGTCCATTATCTGTTTAATTATATCGTGTTTCAGCTTGCTCAGTACCTTACTGATCTGTTTTGTTGTTATTTATCTTTTATTTTTTATTTATTTTATTTTTTTTATTATTTTGAAGGTAGAAAAATACAACAGAACAAGACAGAACAAAGCCAACTGAGATAGTGCAGTGAAATTGGTACAGAAACCCTCAATAGGTTACCAGGAAAACATTAATAGGTACCATAGTATATCTCGTTATCTTCACAACAGTTGTTCTTTCAATCAGATATAGCCAAGTCAAAGGAAATACAGGACATTCTAGAACTTATCAAAACAGAACATTCAATAGAGCAATACCATTAATCAGAACAAAGCAAAACAATGATAACAATATTTGCCTTCAAAGAGATGGTAGAAGGAAATCCCCCCTATTTACTACATTGCATATAGTCAACTTCTCAAGAGATGTCTAGATCTCTGGCTCTCACTTGCTAAGGGGTGGGGGGCGTGGTGTTGATTCTTAGCCCGCTCGCCAGTAGGCTCATGGGAGCCGCTGAGTGATTCTTCTCCTGCCTCATGCCAGGGGCCCTTACCGAGAGGGTGGGCAAATTGCCTTTGTGTGCTGCGCCTTGAGTCCCTCCAAGGTCGGAGCTGTGGAGCTGCTGGTTCTCCTCCCAGCTCAGGCCAGGGGCCCCTACTGAGAGGGCGGACAGACTGCCTTTGTGTGCTGCTCCTTGAGTCCCTCCATCTATACCTACTTTGAAAATTTGTATTCTAACAAGATGGAAACTACAGAAGAAATGGACAGATTCCTAGATACAGATGAATTACCAAAGCTGAATCAAGAAGATAGAAAGATCTAAATAACCCAATATCAAATGAAATCAAAGATGTAATTAAAAACCTATCAACAAAGAAAAGCCCAGGCCCTGATGCATGCACTGCTGAATTCTACAAGAGATTTAGTGGAGATCTAACACCACTACTTGTCAAACTCTAATAAAATTGAAAGGGAAGCATTACTACTGAATTCATTCCTGGAAGCAAGTATTACACTGATTCCCAAACCAGAGAAGGACTCAACTAAGAAAGAGAATTACAGGCCAGTCTCCCTCATGAACATTGATGTAAAAATTCTCAATAAGATATTGGCAAACAGACTGCAGCAAATTGTCAAGAAGATTGTATACCATGATCAAATGGGATTCATCCCAGAGATGCAGGAATGGTTCAACATGTGTAAATCCATGAATGTAATACACCATATTAACAGAGCCAAGGACAAAAATCATATGATCATCTCAATAGATGCAGAAAAAGCTTTTGGCAAAGTTCAGCACCCATTCATGATAAAAATAAACCCTGGAGAAATTGGAAATAAAAATTAGAATAGATGGTCTTTATCTCAATCTGGTAAAAGCCATCCATGACAAACCAACAGCCAACATCATACTAAATGGACCAAAGCCAAAAGCTTTGCCTCTAAATCAGGAACAAGACAAAGATACCAACTGCCTCCATTCTGATTCAACATAGTCCTGGAAACTTTATCTGGAAATATTAGACAAGAGAAAGAAATAAAAGGAATAAAGATAGGAAACGAAGAAGTTAAACTACAGTTATTTGCAGAAGAGATGATACGCTACTTAGAAGACCCCAGAAACTCTACCAAAAGACTACTAGATTTAATAAGAAAATTCAGTTACATAGATAGTTACAAAGTCAATACTCAAAAATCAATAACCTTCCTGTATACAAATAATAAACTTACTGATAAAGAAATCAGGGAAACAACACCTTTCACAATAGCATCCAAAAAAATGAAATAACTAGGAATAATATAACAAAGGATGTAAAAGACCTCTACATTGAAAACTACAATATTCTGAAAAAGGAGATTAAAGAGGTTATTAGAAAATGGAGAAATATCCCATGCTCTTGGGTAGTAAGAACAAATATAGTGAAAATGGCCATACTTCCAAAACTGTTAAACAGATTCATTGCAATTCTAATCAAAATTCCAATAGGATATCTCACAGAATTAGAGAAAACAATCTTAAAATTCACCTGGAACCAGAAGAGACCTACAATTGCAAAGGCAACCCTGGGCAACAAAGACAAGACAGGGAGCATCACAATCCCTAACTTGAAATTATACTATAAAGCTACTGTGACAAAAACAGTGGTAAAAATCATAACTGTAGAACAATGGAATTGGTTAGAAGATGCAGAAACAACTGCAGACACACTAACTAACCTTATCTTTGACAAAAGTTCCAAATACATTTACTGGAAGAAAGATAGCCTCTTTAATAAATGGTGCTGGAAAAACTGCTCCCCATATGCCAAAGATTAAAACTGGACCCATATCTTTCACCATGTCCTAAGCTAAAATCAGAATGGACCTTAATATTAAAATAGAAACATTAAATCTGTTGGAAGATAGAGTAGGTAAAACTCTTGAAGATATTGGTATAGGCAAAGACTTTATCAACAAAACCCAGATTGCACAGGAACTATCTCAAAGCATCAGCAGATGGGATTTCACCCTACTGAAAAACTTTTGCACAGAAAAGAAATCACCAACAGTGAAGAGACAACACACAATGTGGAAGAAAATGTTTACCAGCTGTTCCTCAGACAAAGGATTAATATAGAGAACATAAAGAGAACTAAAAAAAAATCAGTCCTCCAAAATTTAAACACCCAATCCCAAACCGGGCGTCTGAGATGAATATGGACTTCTCAGATGAAGAAATACAAACAGCAAATAAATACTTGAAAAAATGTTCAACATCACTGGTCATTTGAGAGATGCAAATTAAAACAACACTGAGATTCCACTTCACCCCAGAAAGAATGGCTACTATCAAGAAATCAACCAATAACAAATGCTGGAGGGGGCTGTGTGGAAAAAGGAACCCTTCTCCACTGTTGGTGGGAGTGTAGACTGGGACAGTCACTGTGGAAATCAGTGTGAAGATTCCTCAAAAAACTGGGATTGGAGGTCCCATTCAACCCACCTATTTCCCTTTTGGGTATCTTCCCAAAAGAATTAAAAACATTATACCACAGTGATATATGTGCGCCCATGTTTATAGCAGTATAGTTTGTAATAGCCAGATCTTGGAAACAACCTTAATGCCCATCAACCGAGGGGCGGATAAAAAAGATGTGGTATTTTTATACAGTGGAGTACTACTCAGCCAAAAAGAAGGATAAATGGGAGACTTTTATAGGTAAATAAATGCAATTTGAGACCCTATTCATTAGTGAAATAAATAAGACATACATGTGTAAACATCATGTCATCTCATTAGTGTGAGAAGCTGAAACAATATATGTATATAAAAATAGTTAAGATAGTTATACTACTGATTTCTCTGAGTTCACTGAAGAGAAAGATTTTGAGACCCTATTCATTAGTGAAATAAATAAGACATACATGTGTAAACATCATGTCATCTCATTAGTGTGAGAAGCTGAAACAATATATGTATATAAAAATAGTTAAGATAGTTATACTACTGATTTCTCTGAGTTCACTGAAGAGAAAGATTTGTGCTGGCATTGTTGAGACAACTGAATGCAGATGTCTTGTGCTCTGGGTGAATGATTTGGGGATGACAGTGCACAATGTATGTACCATTGTTGCCCCTGATTGACGTGTTTTGAAATTTCGCTTTAGTTTTTTTTTTTTTTAACCTTCTTTTTCTCCTTGAAATAAAATGGTTTTGGGAAAAAAATAGTAATGATGCATCTCAAAGTCCTAGAAAGACTTGAATAATGCAAAATCAAAAGTAATGGAAATAAATTATACAGATCACCGCAGAAATAAATGAAATTGAAATTAAAAAACAATACAGAGGGTCATTGAATGAAAGAGCTGGTTCTCTGAAAGGATGAGAAGGAGGTCTGGAGAAGGGAAATGCGGGGAGAGGTGAGGCAGGGGAAGTTAAAGGATCAAACTGCACTGTGTCTTTGTACCAGTTCCCTCACAGTAAATGCATTTATTATGAGTCACAAACTTATCCTACTTTTTAAAGGTGCTTTGTAAAGTCCTGTTTAAGCTAAGCACGCTCCCTGGTAGGCCCTCTCCTCGCCTTATTTCCCAACATCACAGGCCCTAGGCCAGGAGCACAGCCTGCCCAACTCTTCTCTTCCCACCTCTGGCACTGTCCACTCTGGGCAGACACCTGAGCTCACTCTTTTAAGCTTTTAAGGTTCTCCCCTGGCCACCAACAGGCATGGGGTACACACACTCCCTACCAGGAAAACAGTGATCAGGGAGAGGCCGGAACTCTAAGGTCCCAGGAACCTAAGCCTGGACTAGACATTGGAGCAGGTTCCAGGTGGGGTCATGGCCCACTGGCCTTGTGCGCTCCTCACTTGGTAGGGTGAAGCAATTCCTCTGAGGCAGGGACCTAGTTGCCAGGGTCTACAGGCAATACCTTTTCTTCTCTCCCTTTTACTTCCAAATGCCTGAACTTCCATTGTTCACAACTTGATAATACAGCAAACCGTGAAACAGTTGATAATTTGTTATAGCAGCCTGGATACAGTATTGTTTAGGGGAAAGGCTGAGATTAGAGCTTGCACTGTGTTATTTTTCTGCTTTTCTTGATGTTTTGTCTTCCTTCACTCAGCCATATAATGGAAAGTGGGCTAAGTCTGGGTCTCTGGTGGGCCTTTCTTTGGTAGGTGCTCTCAGGATGGCTCAGCACCAGTTTAACAACCAATGCAGTTTCAAGTTAGCGTACACTGAGCGGGTTGAAGGAGCTACTGTGTCCTTTGTCTCTATCTTCTGGACAACTATTTGTGTGAGAAACTCTCACAGCAGCACTCCGCTGGAGTTATTTGCACAAATACCACACCCCAGGAGGGAAGGGCGTCAGCTGCAAACTCTGACATCCCAAACAAGGACAAGCTGTTCCCAGAGAATGAGCAAGGATCAGGTGAGAAATCAGAGGGAGAGAGACTGAGGTGTGTCACTTCAGGGACACTACACTGCCCCCAGTACAGCTAAAACCTTCCCTGTTACTCAGGAAACCCCACACCCAGTCCAGGGCGACAAGGCCTGACACCTGATGTGACAGCACTGCTAACAAGAGGATCTCCCCACAGTGCACCCCACTGCCACCAAGTTGATGACTTATTCCTGTAAAAAATCTGTCTCACCTCATGAACTGCCCAGCAAGACCAGTAAAGCCTACTTCACAACCATGAGAAAATGCACATGGTTGTGCTATCTTTGTGGACCTTGGAAACTTTCTTCATTTACTTCAGTGACTCCAGCCTCATTGTAGACAGTGGTCTCTGTGTCCTCTGGGCTAGATAATTACCAAAGGCCATGCATGGTTTCCCATACTTTTGAGTCCAACTTCAGCGCCTACTAAACAGCCCAGTATAATCAAACAAACATCAAGAAAATAACCTTAGATGCAACTACTTCTAGCACCAGCTTCTATCTACATTTTATTTTTTTCTATGATGCTGTGTGTGTTTATCTTTAATTTTCTGATGTTTTGACATCTTAAAAACTTTTCTGGCTGGGGAGAGGTGCTCTTCCTGAGCCAACTCTGAGAGGCAGCAGTGGTCACAGCGGGGAGCACTCTGATATACAAGATTCGGAGCCAGGCCTCTCCCATCTGGCTTGCACACTCCAGGAGACAATATTCCTCTGCCTTAATCATTTGAGGGCTCCCCCAGGAAAACCAGGGACCATTCCCATAACTTAGAGCCCATGGAAATTGCTCAGACCAGCCTGTCCTAGCCTGCTCACCTGCCCCACCCCTGTCTGGGGCAAACCTCTATCGAGGCTTCTGTCTCCTCCTGGATTCTGCCTTCTGCCTTCATTCAAGCTGAGACTTCTTGTACCCACTCTCCTGTCACCAGGCCCCATAAGTGTGACAAACTTTTCCTAGTCTTCTGCTCTGTCTCCTCTTGCATTTCCGCCTGACTGATCATCACATTAAAAACAAACAAACAAAAAAAAAACAGGAAAAGTGGAGGGCGGGGGCCAAATGCTTTATGAGATTCTTTAAGGTCCTCAGATTCAATGGTTCAATGAATAAAACAATAAACATGCTAAATATCCTTTTCCCTCTCCTCACCCAACTACCTCCTCCCCTTTCAGGCTTAGCTCAGGGGCCACCTCTCATCCCTTCCCCAACTCCCCTGGCTCCTGCACCACAGTTCAGGAGACTCCTCTCTGTTTTCATGGAGTCCTGACATGCCAGCACTCCTCCTCCTGGAGTATATTTGTCTGGAAATTGATTTGTGGGTTCCTTGTTCTGTTATAAATTCTGGGAGAACCAAGGTCAACCTTTATGGCCATAACCTCAGCACTGATTTCTACAAGGGTTCAAGAATCTTTTTGAGATGAGGCTATGAGTGAATGGGTTCTTGTAGCCACAGCCCCCTCTGGGCTCTGGACAGAAAATGTTCTTAGAGAACTCTGGTGGCCTTGCTGAAATAGTCTTTTTGTTCTTCAGCCTGCATTTAGAAACAGACTCTGGATATATGCCCCCACCAGTATGCACATAATGAATCTGATTACAGTCTTTTTTAAAAGGAAAAAGATGTGGGGGCCCTTTCCATTTCTATTATCTAAGAAACCCAGACTCGTATCTGACTCAGTTCTCATTAATAAAACAGAAGAGTCTTTGGCTTTTATCTGAGTTCTCCAAATTAATCTAAGGCCTAACTATTCCAAAGCATTACTAATTGTATAGCAGCATCGTTTATATCAGAGAATGGAAATGACATACATATCCCATCACAGAGATGGTTAAATAAAATATGACATGCTCGACTGATGGATTCTCCTGCAAGCTTCTGATGGTGTCTACAATAAAATCTGAAGTTAAAGTCAAGACATAAAATCACATATGCAGTATGACAGTCATTGTGCCAAATATATCAAATATACACATAAAAAACAGAAGAGACATCACTGAATAGTGGGCTGTGTTTATATATTGACTGCATGAATTTCTTTCTACATCTCTGAATTTTTCAGTTTTCTCTCTAATGATTTACTCTCATGGTGAAAAATCAAAATCAATTGCTAGTCAGAAACATCTTGTTATTTTCTGCTTTAAAACTTACGGCTATTGATACTGGGTTTGTCTGCTGGAAGAGCTATCTTGGGGCACACAAGGAAGACCCAACCAGTAGGAGCAGTGATGGAAACAGGAGTCCTCTAGCTCAGCACCTGCCTGTGTAGTAGTCGTCACTGGCAGTCATGGTTTCTTCCTACATGACAGGCATTTTCTAAACATGTTTCTGTTACTGTTATGGTTTAGATCAACAATATCCCCCAAAAGCCTCATGTACTCATGGATGGGGCTTTTGGAAAGTGATTCAGTTGTGGGACCATATAACTGACTTGCTGTTAGGAAGCCAGGTCTGGTTGGAAGAGGTGAGTCACTAGAGGTGTGCCATGAAAAGATCCTTCTCACTTTCTCTCCTTGCTTCTCTCTCTGCTTCCTATCTACCATGATATGACTAGTTTTCTTCCATCTAGTCCCTTTCACCAGCTGACAATGAATTGAAACCTCTAAAAACTGTAAACCCAAATAAAACTCTTCTAAATTGCAAGTGTTGATTTTTAAGGTGCAGTTGTCTCGGCAACAAGAAAGTGACTAAGACAGATTTTGGCACCAGAGAAAGGAGTCATTGTGACTCCCTGACCATATGGTTCAGAAGCATTTGGATCCCGTTTGTGGGAGGAGTTTGGAAAGCTTTGGAAATACTAACAAAGGCCTAGTATGTAAGCTGATACAGAATCTGGAGCTTAAAAGACCAGAATGCTCACAAAAGGTCAGATGGTAAAGGCCAGGCCCAGGAAGTTCCAGTTGGGAACCATTGTAGTTAGACTTGGAATCATGTGAGTTATACTGTGGCAGAAAACCTGTCTACATTATGTGAGACTAAGATTAAGATTAGCAGATTTATTAATCTGCAGAAAGAAATTTCAAGACAGCCCAACATCAGGCTGTAGTCAAGGTATTGTTTGAGGCTTTTAGCCAGCTCTACTTTGAGAATCAAGAGCAAAAGGGATAGATAAATGATTTTTAAAGTTACGAGTTTCACCAGAAAGGAAGTTCATATAAAGTTGACACCTGCAAAGAGTGACAATAGAACAGATGCCTTCTAGGCATCTACAGAATCAGCAGAACTCCACCCTTCAAAAGTAAGACTGCTTTGAGAAGAGAATGTCAGAGAACCCAGCTCAGTCAGATCCAGCCAAGAAAGTTTCCCAGAGCTTAGCCATCCAGGCACTCATAGGCCTCTTCAGCCATGATCTGAGGGGGTCTGGCTGCTCTTGCTAGGTGTCTCTACCAGTTGATCACCATCTGAAATATCTCCTTTAATAAGCAGGTTTTGTATATTATGTGTCAGCAACAAGAAGGTGACTAAGACAATTACATCTTCATAAAAGCTGTAGGCAATAAACATTTTTGTCATTCCCATTTAATTATAGATGAAACTGAGATGTAATTAATTAACCTATTTTCTGGCAAGTGGGGGAGCAAAGGGCTTGATTCTGAGCAGTCCTCCTCCGTGGTTCACCATTTTCTCACTACAGTCTACAGCTGCCTGCAGTGTGAAAGGACAAGCACAGTCAAAATAAGCACATTCTAAGCCACATATTCTCCCCGTGAAGAGATCATAATGTTGGACAAAGACACAGCCTGTCTTCCCTTTTCAGCCTGAACAGTCTGTACGTAAGTCCCTGCTTGACTCCAATCTGTCTGTGATCATCTCTAGCAACTACTTATCCACATGCTACGCAAAGCTCTGACCAGAGTCTGGTCCAAAAGTTGTTTCCATATCAATCCATTGCTCTGGGGCAATAAGCCCATTTATAAAGTTGGTCAACAAGCCCCACTTTGCAGATTCAGACCAATGGGGACACAGTGCACACCAGCTTTCTAACTCACAAGTGACCATGTGATGTTCCCTACTTCCCAGTGCAATTATCAGTGAACTTTTTCATGTGCTTGGTGACAGTACTTTCACCTACAGACACCAGCCACGTAAATAGGTGTGATTGATCCCACAAGAGCACAGGTGCCCTGAGATTCCCTGTTCAATGTTCTCATTTTCTCTGCCCCGTGACCTACTATGTAACATGGCCATCCTGGGTGAAGGACAGACAGATGTCCAGAGAACAGAGCAGGACAACAGGAAGGAATCAGTCCTGTTAAGGCAAAACATGTCCCTAAACTAAAGCAGCCCAGGTAGCATGAATGGGAGAGGGGAAACACAGATTCCGAGAAATCTGATGTGCTGGATTAGTTGGAAGGAAATGACACTGGGCTTAAGGAAAAGGGTACATGACTGAGGGTAAAGTGCAGGAGAACTGTGCTCCCTGCCACTTTGGTGCTTGAGGGACATCTCATGACATCCAGAAACTTACTTTCTCTGGAACTGGACCACAGGATCAGCAAGCAGGTCAGCAACATCCAGCTTTTTCCCCTTCTCGATGACATCCGGATGCTTGCGCACCAACAGCCACCCAATGTGGGAGAAGAAGAAGCCTCGGCGGGCGTTGTGGGGATCAGCGTCTGTCTCTGAGTACTTGTGGTGGGCTCGGTGGTCCCTGGCCCACTCGAAGATGTCATTCTGCAGAGAGAATACAGACCGTGAGTGAAGGGGCGGAATGGGCGCCTTCCGGAAAGCTCTCAGCCCCCAGCCCTGTGCCCACTGCTCATTTGTGCTTTTCTGTCTTCTCCCCACAGTCTCATCACCCCAAGGTCCAGCCCTGAGGATGGGAGAGGGGTAGTTTTCATCAGAACAAGAGTGAATCCTGAGCCGAGCATGGTAGTACATTCCCAGCACTCTGGCAGGCTGAGGCAGGAGGACCACAACTTTGAGTACTACCAAGGCAGCTTAGTGAGACCCTGTGTCAAAATAAAAAAGGGCTGGGGAGGTAACTCAGTACAAGGGCCCTGGATTCAATCTCTAGTACTGCAAGAAAAGGGAAGAGAATGAGAGGAGTAGGGAGGGGAAAAAAAGAGAATCCTTTCTTAGCAAAGGTCTTAGCCTATGTCTGGAATATGTCACTGCTGGAGGATAAGTTTGTTGATGAATTACTGGGGAAACCTTTAAAAAAAAAAAAGCCCTGGAGGGACTACTGATGCCTCCCAGAAGACCGTTCAGGTCAAGAAAACAGAAACTCAGTTCTAGGATGCAGGCCTGATCCTCAGAGGAGAGTGGCAACCTCAGAGCAGCAGGAGAGGTGTTGGTTCGTGGCCTGGATCTTTCTGCCTCCCTATCCACTTCAAGTCTTTCATGTCCCACTCAGAGAGAGGAGGAAGTCGGTGAGTAAAAATTCCGAAAGAGCTGTTTCTCCCGACATTTGCAAAACACCAAGTCACACATGGCATGACTTTGGGATTATTCTTATAGTGTGTGCAGAAGGGGATGAGGGCCAGGTGCCTTTGGTTCCAGATGCCATTGAGTGTCATTGGCAGAATCCACCAAGAGATCCTGCACTTGGCACTGCCCAGGGAGCAAGGCAGCCCTCACTGGAACCCCAGGATGAATTCTGGTGCCCAAGCAAGGAGAGGCATCAGACACAGATCAGCATTTGCTAAGCTCACAGACCCAGGTGGGATCATGTGGGTGGGTGGGACACACACTCTAATGACCTCCTGGGATGGGGACAGTGGGAGGTGTCAGGGTCTGGGCATCCCAGTGAGAGCGATAGGGCAAGAATGGGAGGCGTTTGGGTTGGTGTCATTAATGAGACCTTATCTACAGCCACATATGGGTCTAGAGATAGATATACAAACTTTTAACTTATACTCAGTTTTCTATTTTGTTTTGTTTTAGTCTAATAATGATTTAAATATTTGCAAAGAAAACGAGGTTGGGAAGTAGTGCTCTTGCAGAAAATTTAATCTGAAAATAAACTAATGTAGTGCATAAGCCTTTTCTTTTTATGATAATGCTGGCCATGTTTTATACTACAATATTCATTACTTTGTAGGTTCTCATCAGGAATCTTTCATTCCATAGATATTGGCTCCATCCTGCTGTTGAGAAGGGAAGAAATTGTTTCATTCCCAAAGTTCTAACAATTCCTTTAATCCAAAGATGGTCTTCAATTTCTTTGGCTCACCCAAGGCTCATGGAAAGTTGTTCAATCTCATACATCCCATAGTACTATTGAAAAGCTTCTATATTTGCTTATATTTTATATTTGAGTAGCAGGACCTTGAGAGAGACAGCAAAAAGTCCTTAAGAATTAGATGCTCTGGATATGAAGAAAGAATAAGGGTGCTCTAGAAGAGGTCATGAGAGTTTACCACTGTACTTAAACACAATGATTGCAAAGACTGAAAACATCTTATTATTTATAATCACAGAATTTGAAGTTCAGAAAGAATCTCAAATGTCCATCAAACCTACTGCCTCCCAATAAAGGATGCATGCCTTTTGCATTATTGTATAGCTTTTTTTTTTTTTTTTTTTGCAGTGTCTAGGGGACCATGACAGAGGAGGAAGTCACTGTCAAGCATTCACAGATGGGAAAATAGGGCTTAAAGGTTATTTATTCAAACTCATCTAGTTCCTCAACAGTATTGAACTCCATTGTCTTTCAGTTTATATTCTGTATCAATATGATATTTCCCAACTGGGCATGGTGGATGTTATGGCTTCTGTCCCCAAAGCCTTATGCAGTCAAAGGTGAGGCTTTTTCAGAGCTGGCTGGATCTAGAGTGTGCAATGCTGGGATTAATTCATGGTGCAATGCCAGGATCAAGAGTGCTAGGATTAAGAGTGTGAATGCTACCTGCCCTAAGTAGCTTGGATAAAACATAAGGTATAGAAAGCACTGAGACCCTCCTATGTTGCTTTGCTACCTTCTGTCCACCACGAACTTTCTCCTCTGCCGTGCCACCCTGCCTTGGAGCCAGCCTATTATGGATCAAAACCTCTACAAACTGTGAGCTAAATAAACCTTTCCTTCTTTAACTTTGAGTGTCAGGTATCTTGTCTCAGCAAGAAAGGTAACTGAAACAGTGGGGTAGGATGAGACAGGAAGATCACAGATTTAAGTCTATCCTGGGCAGTTAAGCAACTTTGTGTCTCAAAATAAAAAGTAGGAAAAGGGCTGGGAACGCGACTCAATATGAAGGCTCTGGGTTCAATCCTTGGTGCCCAAAAAAAGGGGGTATTTCCCATTATTCTTCAAGACCATGGAGGAAAATTCATTTTCAAAAAAATCACTTTTTGTTTTTGGTTAAAAGGTTATATCAGCCCTTCCATTTAGAGTTGTGTAGTTTTTTAAGTACTGGATATTGAACCCAGGACCTCTATATTGAGCTACATCTCCAGCTCTTTTCAATTGTACTATTTTTTTTGAAACAGCGTTCACTAAATTGTGCAAGTTGGTCTCAAAATTATGATCCTTCTGCCTTATCCTGCTAGAGTGCTAAGATTAAGCCTGCACTGCTATGCCCAGTTAATGTCATCCAATTTTATAAAAATTCAAATTGGGGAGTTCCAAAGAGCTACACACATTATTCCCACAAAATAAGAGTGGTACAGAAACAAAACCAAACCCACAAAAGACACAATAATGACAACTGAAACAGAGATCTTTACCTTAATTCCTGTGATCCAGATAGGTATGACAATAGTCACTTAAATGTAACAGAAATGAAGCAAAGGTTTTGGCCATATTTCAACTAATCAAGCACTCACATGCTTTTTCTTTCACTTGAGGCAGGGTTTCACTAAGTCAAGTCCCTGAACTGCCTAAGCTGTACACAGTGTGCTGGGATTCCAGGCATGTACCATTAGACTAGCTACTTCATATTTTCTTAATTCTTTGTTTTTGTTTTTTTTTAGCTGTAAAACTGGGTCCAGTGAAAACGTGACTCAGAGAACAAGGGGCGAATCAACAATAAAGCAGAAATAGAGCAAGATTCATATGCCTGCCCCAAGGGCCTGTCCTTCCCACTTATCTGCACTTTGCTTCCACCCTGAGGAACTGGTAGGGGCAGAGTGGAGGAAAGAGCCCTCTGTGAACGCTTTGGTGATGCATCCGAAGGTGCGGTACCCAGGCCTGCTGCGCAGCAGTCAGTCTGTGCTGCGGAGACCAGCAAGAGGGACAGCAGATTAATGAGGAGGCAGAGACCAGGCTCAGGATATGGGGTGCGGGGTGGGGAGGTGAACAGAGAGCCAGGGTCCTGAAGCCATGGTCCCAGTGACACCCCGATACTCTTCCTCCTTTCCAGTGTCACATCCATCACCTTTGCTTCACAGAAAAGAACAACCTGAGGCACAAAGATGTGACGCATGCCCACCCGTGCACCAACTCTCTGTTGAGGATTCTACCCACACATGTCTTGGGTACACATTGCATTTGACAGGGGAGTGATGTCAAACTCAGCAGCGATGTCTTTCACATTCCAGCCAAACAACTAACAAATTATGAATTGTGCGACTTGCAGTTTATACTTAATGGTAGGTTCTGACAGACCACAGTCTTCACCCCATCGTCTCTGCCAGTAGACACACCCCACAGGTGATTGGTGACTAGTGACCAGTGTTCTGAGTGTGCTGGGCACAGCGGAGATGCAGGAGGTAGGCAAGCAGAGCGTGAAGCCCAGATAGTGGGTTTTGTCTGTTGCAGGAGCATAGCATGGGCCTCCTCTGCAACAACAGAAGTAGAAGGCAGGTCACTTGGGCAATTAAAACTATGTAGCAACCACATTTAAAGAATGAAAAGAAATAAGTAAAATTAATTTTTAAAATGTATTTCATGTAATGTAATAGACTTGAAATGTCATTTCAAAAAGCTATTAATGAGATACTACCCTATTTTTTGCTGTACCAACTTAGGAATTTGGTCTCATCTTTCATGTGTGGCATCCTCAATCTGGTCTGGACACAATATGTGACCACCACATTAGCTAGTGGTGCCATCCTCTGCCCACATGTGGCTTCCATTTCAGTATGGAACATTTTAAAGACTCCAGTGCTGCCTACAGGTGAGAATGTGCAATTAGCATCCACTTCGCAAGGGTAAATGATGGCGTATATCACTAGCCTTCAAGTGGTACATGTCTTTTAATCTAATAATTCATTTTTTGGAAGCTATCCTAAGGAAATAACCAAAGTCATGTATAAAGACTTAACTATAAGGATATTCAGTTCAATGAACATTTGGAAAAACCCTAAATTTCCATAGAACAGATTCTATTGACTATCTTGTGATGCATTAATTAAAGACCGTTCATGAGAGAGAGAATATATACACACACAAAAGTTTATACACATTGAAAGTTTCTGGAAATAACAATAAGAAAAGTCTTAGAGTTACTTTAGGGGAGAGAAATTGATAGGTAGAAATTAGGGTTTTTTTGTTTTGTTTTGTTTTGTTGGTGCCGGGGATGGAACTCACTTCCTTGCACTTGCCAGGCAGGCGCTTATACTGCTGAGCTAAATCCCCAGTCCCCAGATAGGCAGAAATTAGAAGAAATAGTTTTAACTCTTACTTATACTTTGAAATTATTAAAACAAGAGTCTATGAGTTTTGTAGTTGAAAAACTAGTTAACAAACATGATATTGTATAGTAACATAGAACAATGAAAGGCAAAGTAGCTCCGTGAAAAGTAGTTTCAAAATATAATCACCAGACATCCATTTTTAATCATATGTGTGTTTACAGGAAAAACTAAGGAAGTCTATAATTCAATCGGCTTACAGTCATTCTCTATAGAATGTGGAACTGTTGGTGAATATTTTAGTTTGTATTTTATAAATTTTTATATTAAATAGATTTTTCTTTTGTGATAAATGGAAAGACATTATTTATTTTGTTTTGCTTTTTGAGCTAGGGTCTTACAACGTAGTTCAGGCTGGCCCTGAATCTACTATGTAGCCCAGGCTGGCCTCAAATTCACAGCAATCCTCCTGCCTCAGCCTCCTGAGTAATGAGATTGCAGATATGTACCTTTTTGAAAATAGTTTCTTTCACCACCCCGTCTGATGTTCAGAATGAGCTCTAGAACTGAGGCACCGCAACGGTGACCGGGGACACTGTCCCTAAAGGCCTGCATGACCTCCTCTACATCCTGAGCACACTGAGCTCACCCCACTCAGCAGATCCAAACCTGGACTGCTGTTTGGTTTTCCCCCGACTCCAGCGGATGCAGATGTTGCTTCTGAACGGACACCAACACAGACGCTCTGCCCCCTAAATCAAGCTCGGAGAGGAAAATTAGGAGGAAGACTCAAAACGGAGCCAACGAGAATTCTACTGTTATCCAGCACATCTTTGTTTTCAGGCAGGAGTGAAAAAGAAACTGGGGCCAATACATCATCGCCAGATGCAACTGGAGGGATTGATGGCTTGATTGTTTTGCAGGCCTGGGGATGCTTGAACACGGCCTTCTCACTGAGCTGCATCCCCAGATTTTCTTTGCTTTTCTTTTTTTTTGAGACATGGTCTTACTAAATTACTCAAAAAGGGCTCAAATTTGCAACTCTCCTGTCTCAGCCTCCCAGAGTGCTGGAATTACAAGCATACGCTTCCACACCTGGCTGAATACACAGGTTTTAAAGTAGAAAATGCAGGCATGAATGCATGTGTGTTGTGAGACAGTGGCATCCTGTCTGGAAAAGGAGTTATTCTATCCAAGGGAGAGAGAGGGGGAGACACTGCTGCCCCCACTCCCACTCTCACGCCCACTCCTGCGGTTCACTGGGAATGGGCCTCTCTCTGCTGTCCCAACTTGATCTCCTCCACCTCAGATGCCAATGTGGCACCATTCAAACAATGAAGAATGTTCAGTGCTTTCCCCGCTGTTGATACTGGGTCAGCACCAGTTTCCTTCCAGATAACACTGAATAACCTGTAAGACTAGTCCAGAAAGTCCCCAGAAGGGTCCTGGCGTCAGTCAGTGCCACCTGGCACTGTAGTGTGACAGGACAAGTTGCCTTGCTTCATGTGGCACTCAGCCTGCGTTAGTCTTAGGAGCCGACAAGAGTTGGAAGGCCAATCTAAGTGGTTTAAAAAGTGCTGACAACAGTTACAGGCTGCTGGCGCATGTAATCTCAGCACTTGGGAAGCTGAGGAGGGAGGATTGCCATGAGTTTGAGGCCCGCCTGGGCTACAAAGTGAGTTCAAGGTCAGCCTGAATCACACAGTGAGACCCTGTCTTTAAAAAAGAAAAAAGCGAAGAAAAAGAAAAAAAAAAAAAAACCTCTTACAGGTTTCAAAGAAGTAGTGATCTCATATTTTCATCAACTACTGTCTTGTTTAAATCTTTCACAAGGAGAATGTATTCAAATAAGACTCCCACATTTAAAAAAACACATCTTATGCCAGGTGCTAATGGTACATGCTTATAGTCCTAGCATTTGGCAGGGCAGAGGTGAGAGAATTTTGAAATTGAGCCCAACCAAGGCAAGTTAGTGACACAGTGTGACCCTATCAAATGTACTAACAAAAAAATAAAAATTGGGAAAAAATTAAAAATAAAAAGAATAGAAAAGGATCAGCAATGTAATGTGATAGTCTTGGATTCAATCCCCAGTACTGCAGAAACAAAAAACCCAACATCTTAATACAGATGCACAGATGAAATGGCTTAGACAGTCCTTCTAGGAATATTTCCAGTTTGGGGTGTGGTGGGTGGTTGGTCAATGGTGTGACCATTATTGTAGTTTCCTCAGCTAGATCTCCTTTATGAGTCAAGATTGGGCTGAAAAAATGGCCCAGAAAACAACAAAAGCTCAGGAGTGATATGTACACTTAGCTCTCACAGGAACCCTGAAGAACTGGCTAAGACAAGACCAGGCAGGAAGACTGTACATTATGAAGCCAAACAGGAGGAGCTTAAAATGATCTGTCATGTTGAAGGGTGACACGGCAATCACAGGGGAAGACGGTGAATGAACTGAGGACGTTCAGGTATCCACAGTAATGGATTATAATCCACTTCATTAAAACAAAAAGGGTCTATAGTAAGTAAACAGGAAAAAGTAATCGCTCTAGCTTACAGTGGGATGCCACAGAACAAAACTCTAGATAAAAACCTGATGATGATAAAGCATTTACATAAGTGCATAACACCTCTGTATAGAATGTTCATTGATTGCAAAAGGAAGAACAACAGTCTGCCAGGAGAAACCTGGCAGCTGTCACCTCAAGCAGGCCAGCAAAGCTCATACCACCAAGAAGGTGGTAAAGTGGTATGGATGCCCCTTGTGTGACGCTGAAGATGCAAAACCACTAATGCAGTATTCTCACCAAAAGCGATCAGAGTCCCATCACCCTGACCCATGAGCCAGTCCTAAGGAGGGACACCGTGCAGGGTAAATGGCCAGGGCATTTCCAAAATATTAGTGCCATAAAATCAAAGAAAGATGGAAGAAGCCTTCCAGATAAAAGGAGGCTGGAGAGAGAGCACAACACATCTTAGGGCCTGCTCCTGAGTCAGATCCCGGTTGATGACCCTGGATATAGTAGTGGGTCCATATTAAACTCCCAACTTTGCACTTTGTCAGTGTGATCCAGAACCCACACTGAAGTCCTTCAGAATGAGGGGGCGTGATGTCTCCAAATTACCCCCCAAGGCTGGGGGAAATGCAGCACATAAGGGGCGCACACATACACTGGAAAGACACTAATAAAAGAAATGAGGCAAAATGCTAAGAATTAGTGAATCTGGAGGGAAGGGATGTAGAATTTTTGCAACTTTTCTGTTAAATGTCAACATTAAAAGTATGAAGAAAAAGTAGTTAAAAATAAAAGTGAACACTGAGGATCAGGGATATAGCTCAGTAGCACAAGCACTTGCCTGTCAAGCACAAGGTCCTGAGTTTGATTCCCGGGTCCAAAAAGAAAAAAAGTGAACATTGAAAAGAAAAGTTTCAAAATTGTTCTTCTCCCAGGTATGGTGGTGCATGCCTATAATCTTAGCACTCAGGAGACTGAGGCAGGAGGACCACTGTGAGTTCAAGGCCAGCCTGGGCTACATATGAGTGGAAGTCCAGTTTGAACTACATAGCGAGACCCTGTCTTGAAACAAAAAACAAAAAAATGTCCTTCTTTAATACTTCAGCATTTCCCTCTTGCTTCCACCCCCACTCAGGTTGTCATGAGTGTACTTGGGCTCCTGTCATAACCTCCCGCCTGCAGTCCGCCCATGCCTTTAATCTACCTGGCATCCTGCTAACACATCCTGTATCTACACACCCCTGAACATCTAGCATCCCTGACTTATGACTTGACAGCCTATGTATATTACTTTTCTCATAAAATAGAAATTTCTTTTCTTCTTGCAACAAAAGATCTTCACTGGCCTCATCACTCTTATCTTTGCCAGTTTATTGTTTAATATGGCAAATATTTGCTGAGTGGTGATATGTAGGAAATGAAGTGCAGCCCCCTCCAGGCGCCACCCCAAGGAGCCTGTATGGTTGGAAGACAACTCACACATGGAGCGAATGAGGCAAACACAGGTTAAATAATTTCATACTGGGATCAGAGCTCTGAGCAGGTGAGTGAGTTCATTCACAGGGGAAGATGGTGAGGCAAGGCTTTCCGGGTTGAGAAGAGGTGGAGCAGAAAGGAGGGAGAGGGAAGGAGAGGAATGGGAAGGACTTGGGACAGGCACAGAGAAAGGCATCATGGTGGTGACAGGGCCCAAAAGGGCACAAGATGAAGACTAGAAAAGAGCTGGTCTTCGTTCCTGGTGTTTGACACAGCCTTTTTACACTTAGTTTTTTTGTTTGTTTGGCTTTGTTTTTGTTTTTTGAGACAGGTTTTGCTATGCAGTTCAGGCTGGCCTTGAACTCACAATGAGCCCCCTGCCTCAGCCTCCTGAATGCTGGGATTTACAAGTGTGTTCCACCACACCTGACCGTCCCCTTGGAATGCCATAAATGATACAAGAGTCTTTGCTATGCTAAAGGAGTGATGCAGGTGGGCAGATAGCCAAGCCCAAGGTGGGAGCGGATCACCAGGAAGACCAGTCCTGTCAGAGAGCTGGGATTTGAGGAAGAAAGGGTAGTGGGGATTGAGTTCAGTCTCAGATACAGGCACCTGGTTTAATCATCCAAGCTTAGGAAATGGCACTCAGAGAAAATCTCTGGACAGTGGAGCTTCTTGGACAGGGAACACATCATCAATGTGCAGGGAGGGTCCTGCACCCTGGCTCTGGGGACAGGCGTAAGGAGTTGTGTGGTGGGGAAGCTTCCAGCACACTTTCCTCTGGCTGGTCCTGAGTTGCACCCTTTGCAGTAACACTGTCATGGTAAGTAGAGTGCTTTCTTGAATCCTGTGAGCCATGTCAGTGAGTTACTGAACTTGGGAGACTGCAGAACGTCTGAGTTCATAATGGGTTGGTGAGAAGTACAGGTGGACTGAGCACACCACTAACATTATGAAGTCCTTGTGACTGGTGTCTGAGTTGGGGACAGTCACATGCAGGATGAGCCTCTCACCTGTGGGACCTGGCAGCAAGTCTGGTGGTTGCTATCAGAACTGTCTTGAAGTGCTCTAAATTTGGGGGAGGGGAATAAAATCCATGTAAGAATACCTGATCGTACAGGCCCTTCTAGACCATAATAATGAGGTTGGATTTCATTCCAAATACAATGCTAAGCCACTCAAAGATATTTTTGTTTTTCACAGAGAATGGGTTAATTTCCAATAAACTCTCTTTGGCTGCGGCGTGGTGCTGAGAGAGCACTGCAGCCAGAAAATCAGTTCACTAGGTTTCCTGACTTACCCAAGAAATGATCATGGTTTGAGCTAGAAGGTAGGAGAAGTGAGAAACATGGAAATCCATGGCACCATGTTTTAGCTGAACCAAAGGAATAGGCTAAAGATTGGCAAGAGGTGACTGGGGAAACAGTCCAGCATGGATGACACCCAGATTTCTGATGGGGAAGCCAGGAAGACCGGTCCTATCATTAAAGAGCTGGGATTTAGAGAAGGAGGAGAACTGGAGATTGAGTTCAATCTCAATCACAGTCTCAATTACATGATTTAATCATCCAAGTCTAGGAAAGGGAACTCAGAGAGGAACAGTTTTGGGGGAGAAGGTGAGAGTTGTGACCTGGGTTTGGGGCCCGGTGGGCTTGAGGTCCACTAAGGCTGTGAAGTGTTAGCTCTGCAGCACTCTCTAGTCTTCTTAGATGTTGTCAGTTATCCTTGTGCTGTAACCACACAGTGACTCCATATACCATGTGATGATCACCCCTCTCCACATCTGCCTTCGCCTTGTATAGTCTTCCCTCATTTCTCTCCACGGGGATAAGATACCCAACACCCACAATTTAAAGAAAGAGAGAGGTTTATTTGGCTTACAGTTTCTAATGGGTTCAGCCCAAAGTTAGCTGGTTCCAAAGCAGACGTGCATGGTAGAAGGGCCTGGCTGAGGGTTGCCGCTCTTCCCAGGCAGCCAGGAAGCACAGAGAAGGGGAGTTGGGGACAAAAATATGCCTTTCCAGGTCACACCCCACTGCCCTGCCTCTGTCTACCAGACTCCATCTCCTAAAGCACACTCAGCTGTGACCTCATCAGCAGGTTAATCTACTGATGGGCACAGCACCCCCATGATACAGTCTCCTTCCAAAAGCCCCACTCTGAGTACATGAAACCCTTGAGGAGTGTTTATAGCTAAACAGTAACAACCCCTTTCTTAGAAAAATGTCTTGCCTTTCAAGGTTTAGCTCAAAACTCCCCTTCTGCATTAGACTTTCTCCGCTACCCTGGCCATATTCCTGTCTCTGCAGCCTAAAGAGAAAGCTGGAGGCCTCCATGCTGCTTTGCAAAAGTCTGTCTTTACACAAGTCTGGCAGCTATATTAGACTGTAAGCTCCTACAGGCCATTTCTTTATACAGTTCTTCTGTTCCCCGTAAGCCTTCTGGTTTATGCATCCTTAAATTCAAAGGGAATTAGCTAGCGGATTTACACAAAATAAGATGGAAGGTTCACAGGGAAGAAGATGAAAATTATGAAATGTTTTTGCCTTCTGAAAGAGTTTTAAAACAATCTGAAAATTCCAGTACTAGGTTTTAAAAATTCTGAACTTGTTATCTAAATTTGCTTCTAAGAAACCTAACGTATTATCTCTTGGTCACCACTGCAGAGAAGTAGTTGGTATTCAATTTAATGAAAGGTGCTGGGGCTCACTGTAGACACGACATTGTCCCAGTGAGAGCTCTCCTTTAGAGCCATCCTGTTTAGCCATCTGAAAGGCTAAGGGTTAACTGTGTTAGTGATTTGTAATGACAGTGAGTTGTGTAACCCTGCCTGTGCCTGTCAGGCCAAGACACTCTTCACTTTTAAAAATGCATATATCTTTGAAGAAGTGAATTATCCACATAAAGTACATCCTGGATCCCATTGTTTAGAATCCATATGGATCTCTTACAGTCTACATTAAAAATATAGTACTTGTACCACAATTTATAGAAAAAACAATATACATTTTTTCACTAGCCAGGTGTTTGGGTTGTACTCTTGATACATTTGAATGTGACTCTTGGATTTAAGTGCACCGTTACTCTTGTCTTACACAATCAAACTGCAAACTAAAAAAAAAAGAGTTTAAAAAAAAATAGATGGTGGCAGGACCTAGTGAAACTCTGGCACATGAGGCTCAGTAACTTTTACCATTAATTAAAACTATTGATTCAAGAACTCCTATAGATATTGTAACTTTCGAGCTTGTTGTGGCTTTGAAACATCCCATCACGAGCTCCAGCCGGTGTATGGAAGAACGAGGTCAGGGCGACTGAAAGGCTGTGACTAAGGATCCAGGATGGACAGCAGCTCACTATCCAGTGAGGAGCAGGAGACCAGCTAAGAGAAGATCCCAAGGCGTCTGAGAGCTCTCGTTCTATTTAACACCTTCATTAATGATGTCACTCATGGATTACATATTTTATGAATAACATTTTTGGCAGATACTAAATTAAGAGGTGCAGCAGACATCATTGAGGACAGAGAAGTAACACAGATGGATTCAAAGAGATTTGAAATATGAATAGAAACTTTCATGATGAGATTTGATTTAGTTCAGAATGCAAAGTAACCAGTGGGCTGGAAAACCTAGAAAGCAGCAACAGTGTTTCCAGCAGGAAAACAAAGCTACAAAGGATAAGCAACAATGAGGTACTGCCTCAGCCCTAATGGCAGAGTGGCAGGTACAGGAAGAAACAGTGTGTCAAGGAATTGTACATAACCGTTTTTAGAGCTGATATAGAAAAATAAAAATACACCGAGCTATTTAGGATTCCATTCCTTCTGTTGCTAGAAAAGAGACAAAATGCATGGCCTGTGAGGGCCCCTGGTTCTGTCTGTGATTACAGGAGAAGGGGATTCACCCTCTTTTCTAAAGATCCTCCTTATGAAGGGAAAGCAGAATGAATAGTAAACTGGAAAGTGCTGCCAAATAGACTTCAAACTGGCATTCATCTGCAGCATATCTTCTTTGCCTCATAGGCATGCAGCTAAATTAACATAGAAACCCAGTTATTACCCTCTGTTTTATTATTTTTAACATGAACTCTTTAAGTGTCTTTAAAGTATATGATTTTTTTGTTTACAAAAATTTACCACAGAAATGCATCTGTGGTAAAGAGCAGGAGAGACCTGCAAGAGGGGGTCCCTGCCCTACAGAGGAGGGAGACACCACATGAGGCGGGGAGACACATGTCCTGTTGCTCGGGACAAATCCATCTACAGACAACGTTCTGCTCTCAAGATCTCTTGGACTGCCACATTTCCATTCCCCTGAGATGCATTTCATTATGTGATTCTTCCCTCTCACCTACTTTCACTGACCTGGATTCCAAACAAAGAAGGAAGTGGGTTATTCTCCACCAGGAAAGTATGTTTCTTTTGTTAGGATGTGCAGTGAATCCTACCAGGTAAAGGCAAAAAGAAGACACGTCTCACATAGCAGCCTTGAGGGTCATCTCTCTACCCCCTAGCTGCACCCCTCCATCTGCCAGAGCCTTATTCTGTGATGGAATGAGGTCACAGAGCACCACATGGACAATGATGGACTTTGATGAATCAATAATCACCATTATCACAAGCAAAGGTGACAGGCGCTGCTCAGTGACACCACAGTTATCTGCTCTTCCCACTTGGCTCCTACATGCACCCTGGTGACAAAGTGAAGCAGCCATGCCAGCTGCCTTCCGCAATCACACCAGGAAGGCATCTGGGACATCTGGATTCTTGAAGAAAAAAAATCTGCCATCAGTGTGGGCCTTTAAGAAATAGGCAGAGAACAAATCTGATGATTTCCAAAAATACCTTTTAAAGCAAATCGTTCATTTTCATGTATTTAACAAATAATCCCTCTTTTTTTCATATAATATCTCACTCTTTTCTGTATCCTATATCATATATCTATATCATAAAAGACAAGAACAGTTTATCAGGTTTTACCATAAGCTTGGAACTTTTTATTTTATTTTTTGGCACTTTTTATTTTATATCCTCTGTGACTCTGTGAGGTTAGCATGACTCTATTCCCTTTGCAGACAAAGAATCTAAGATTTGCATAAAGGCTACATCTGGAGAAGACAGAACTAAGAATTCTTCCAAGAGCTCAGTACTCTCCTCTGCATTTGCACTCTCTCCCCCCAGCTATTTAAAATCACAGTCTGGTACTGTTCTGTGATGTTTTGATAAGGAAACTTAAGTTTTCAAATACTGAATTATAAACAAATAATCTCAGTAAGAAAAACAGCAAGTTTTAGGCTCTCGGTTACAAGTTATTTATCTTGGAAAAACAGTCCCAGTCATAAGGCTGTTTTATAACTGCATCGGTGTATAATGAGAGGCTAAAAATAATAAAAGGTTTGCACAAAATAAATGAAAATATTGAGTTAAGTCCTGAATGGCATCGGAGAGCTAAGTCCATGAGTTTCTGAGTTATGATAAACAAAATACAACACTGAAAAAAGATGATAGTGGCACTCAAAATAAAATGCAGCATAGTTCACATTGCCAATAGTAAATGAAAAAATGCAATCCAAAGATGCCTATTTCTCCCTCTAGCTCTTTCCTAGGACCCTGGTACTAACTCCCGACTGCTTGGTCATAACCAGCAAAGACGCATACCCACAATGCTTCTTCAATTTACTTACTGGGTTGTACATTCTGTGCTTTATGAAAGCTCAAACTGCAGATGGAAGACTAAGTAGAGAAATGGATCTAAAACACAAGGGATGTAAGCACATGGTGGAGATGGACATGCCATTTGTGTGTCTGAAGGTGCCAGGGAAGCTCCTAGGTTCTGCATTTTCCTGAACCCTAAAGCAATTTTAGAAATCACCATCCCTCCCTAACAGGTAAAAGTAAACAGGGTCTAGAATCATTTGCATGCATAAAAAGGCAGATGCTTTGAAAACAAGTTGCTTCCACTCACCATGCCTGGATTGTATTTAAAAAAAAATGTGGAAAAAATGTCAGTCAAACCAAAATGCCAGCAGCTCAGAAAACTCAGAGTGGCAGGAAGCGGTCTAGGACTAAAATTGTCTTAAAGAACATGGCCTAACCCTAGTGCATTGGTGACATTCTTTTACATTTTTATAGCGCTCTGCAACTCCCAACAGATACATAACCACCCTGGGAATAAAGTCATATTCTTATTTTCACAGATGACAAGGAGTGAGCCACAGCTAGCTACCATCAGCACGAAATCTCTGGGTCTCCCCCTAGATCAAACAATCCATCCACGCAGATCTCATAGGGCAAGGTCAGGACTATGGAAGAGGCATGACCTTGGAGTCAGGCTGGCATGCATCTGCCTACTGTCCATGTGCCATTTCTTAGCACTGTAAGTGGGTAAAGTTGTTTCACCTCATTAAACCTCAATTTGCTCATCTGTAAAATGGAGGCGCACTTTGTGTTCAGCTCGCAGTGTTACTGTGAGGATCATGTGACACACACAGAGCACACTCAGCCCACAACTCTGCCCTTGGGTAAAGCTGGACAGTGCTTGGAGCTCTGAGGTGCTTACAGCATGGACTCTAGGTGACTAAGCCTGCCTGGCTCCTCTGTAGTTCAGGGGCCTCAGGGTACAAAACCCCCAGAGAACATGTCACTGTATTTACAGCTCTAAGGAAACAAACAAAAATCTTGGGATAGACTGAGAGTGCTTGTGGCCCAGCACGGAACCCAGGGCCAGGGTAGAGGGTGTCTCTCCATCCTTCCCTTCCTCCCCAGAGCCACCTGCATTGAGTCCCCAAGGCAGAGACAACTCAGCATCCTCACCTGGAAAGCCATGGAGTTGGCAGCAGCCAGGAAAATCCTCAGAGGCAGCTTGGCCTTATACGACCTGTGGCTCCACAAACGGTGGGCACCAGCTGTCACACCCAGAGCAGTCACGAGGAAACAGAACCAGGCTGCAATACACAAGCAGGGACAGTGTCAGCAATTGTCACTGGGCAAGCCTTTCGACATCCCTATGCTTTTACCCCCTCGAGTGGAGACCCACATGAAAGGGCATCAGGAGGAATCTGCAGCATGAAGAACCAATGACCTGAGAAGACGCAGTCCTTTCATTGATGGACAACTTCCCAGGAAGAGGCAGACACAGACAGAACTTTCTTTTGGAAAGTCTGACCTAATTTCAGGAAGCTTTAAACATCATTTCCACCTCCATCAAAAAGTCTTTTATTTTCCCATCTTCTTGTTGGCCTTGCAGCAGTCCTGGGAGAGCTGTGCCATTCAGGCCTTCAGGTCTACTATGCTGTCTGAGTGAGGCTGATCTCTGTTACCTCTGGGTTGGCACCCAGGCCAGGCCAGTATCATGTGATGAGTCTGTTTCTGAGCAGTAGTGCCCAGGATTGCAGATCCATGTGCCCTGAGCTAGGGGAAAATGAACCAGGCAAAAGAGAAATGACCGGTAAGCACTGCAATTAAACCCAAGTCAGCTGTGTCCCCACGCCTCTGCCCAGAGACCCCATGTCACCATTGTGACAGCTGGAGGTGGTGGTAAGGTATAGTGGGCTCTCTGCCTGAAGGCCTGGGAAAGGCTGTATGTGCACTGGAGAAAAAGACAACTTGGGGACCCCAAAATGATGCCTGTTGAGTTTTACAACTACTCTGGTTTTAAAAGCCATGTGCCCACATAATGCCCAGTGTTTTATTTAAATTGTGTTATTAAACACATCGACCTATAGGTTTGGTATGATTATTAGCTCCATTTTAGACATTAACTAATTTCCCAGTGTCATAAATCTACAAAGCACCTTTGCTAAGAGTCGAACCAAGAACTGAGTTCCTGACCTGTACATTCCTCTCTGCCTCTCAGGGAGACACCAGGTAAGCTTTATCTTCACTCTTATATACCCTCCTGTCATCTTTCATACTGGATCCCAATCTAAATGAAAAAGTGAGCTGCTTCTTTACATGGAGGACACGATGGTTTAGACCTAAAATGCTCCCAGAAGTTTGGATAGTGGGGGAGCTCATAGCTGAAGGTGCTTTTAGGAGGTGGGACCTGATTGGAGGTGGGTCACTGTGGTGTGACCTGGAAAAGAGTATTTTCATGAACTTGACCAACCATTCTTTACTGAAAAGGTTAAAAAGCAAACAAAATAACACGATGCCCACAAATCATAGGGAGTGTAGCTAATGAAAAGCTCAGCTCTCCTTTGTTACTGTAATTAAAATTCATGAGTCCATGGAGTGAACAGTTATTTTCCATGTTATTACTGTCCTTCCCATTTAGAATGGAAAAATTCAACTTGACTTTTTTTGTCAATAGATTAAGATTCTGGATGTCAATAGATCAAGATGCCACAAAAAATATTGGCCAAAAAAGACCACTCCAACCCACGTCTCCCAGGCAGGCCTTTACTACAGACTACAGCACCATCCTTTTCTAGGAATGATCAGTATTTGAGGACCAGCCTGTCTTCCTCCAGAGCAATGACAAAGAGCTTAAATCACAGCCTGCACTGACAGTAGTGGCTGCTGGTCTTCTCTGGCCCTTCACATAACCAGGTCCAGACTAGCATCCAACCTCATCTTCCAGACCTTGAGAATAAACACCTGACCCAACACCTTCTCTTTGTTCTGGCTCAAAGCCCAACATGGAGTTAGCTAAAGGCTGCAATCACCAAGATAAGAATGTCTGGTTGAAATAGTAAAGAATGAAGTCCAGCCAGGTGTAGCAGCTCTGTCTTCAATACCAGCTACTCAGGAGGCTAAGGCAGGAAGATAGCAAGTTTGAGGCCAGCCTGGACAACTTAGTAAGATCCTGTTTCAAAATTAAAACACAAAAAGGGCTGGAGACATGGCTCAGGGCAAGGCCTTCATTCCAATCTCCAGTACTAGAGGAAAAAGAGAGAAAAAAACAAAAACAAGGGATAAGACCGTGAAGATGGGGGCGATGTCCCTGAGGCCCTGGACAGTTCTCTTGATTCCATGAGCTCCCAAGGTCAACAAAAATCCCCTTTCTTACTTAAACTAGTTGAGATTTCTGATGCTTAAATTCTGCAGAATTTTGGGGAGGAAAACAACCATCTGGTCATGGCCCAAATGACAATAAATCACAAAACCACTGGGCTAATCAAGCACTTGGGGAGATATGCCCTTTGCAGACTTAGTTTTCCTATTTTGAAAGGGTGGATTCTTTGTTCTTAACTTCTCTTCTATGAGCTTTGTGAGGGCTAATATTAAACGCATTTTCTGATGGATGCTGGTTAGCTGGCTCTGAAGTGTTAAAATATTCAGACAAAATTGGGAACTTTGAGGAAGAAAAGAGAGTAATGAGCAATAACTTCACCAGCTAATTCACACCTCACAGAAAAAGGTACTAAATCAATACAAACCAGAATCACAAGTTCACAGAACAAATACAGAATTCGGGATGCAAACAAGAATCACTGATTTCTGGTTAGTCTATTAAAAAGTTTCAGAAGCCGTGACAATAGATGGGAAGGCTACAGAATGTGCTTTCAGCACAGAGGCTCCAAGGCAGCCCGGTTTCCCCACCTCCTAACACTCACAGCTCTGTGTCATCTCCTCCCCTTTAGTAACTCTCACCAAGAAAACACAGCAACTTTGAGGACACATCAGTTCCATGATTAGGCTGCAAACATTGGCTAGCAGCTTCTCTCCAGCAGGCTGTGGTGGAGAAAGCTGTGATGGGAAAGGGGTGGGGAGGACTGAGGGTTGCTCCAGCCAACAGTCAGGAACTGAGGCCCCCTTTGTGATAGTCCATAGGGGACCGGACCTTTCCAACAGCCATGAGAGTGAGCTTGGCAGCAGAGCCCTCCCCAGGCTGCCTTTGGACAAGACCATAGTCCCCGCCCATGCACTTCAGCCATAAGAATCATAACTCAAAATCCTGAGGTCAATACCGGGCCTGGTGGTGCACGCCTGTAATCCTAGCACTTGGGAGGCTGAGGTAGGAGGATCGTTGCAAGTTCAAGACCAGCCTGGGCTACAAAGTGAGCCAAGTCCAGCCTGAACTGCATAATGACACCCTGTCTCAAAAAGACAAAAAAAAAACCCAAAACAAACAAACAAACCATAAAAAGAAAAAAGAAGTAAAAGAAAAAAGAAAAAAAGAAAAAGATCCTGCGGTCAAAGCCCTCAATAACCTGTATTCCTGCCCCCCTCAACAAAAGACTGGGTGAAAGTGAATGTGTTTTTGTTTTAAAACAAAACAGAGCAAATTGTTAAATTTAGGAGCAGTTTGTACTAATAGATAATTAATAATAATTAAGATAAAACTTAAGCAGGAGTCTTCCCTTCAGGGAAAGCAGGTGCTTTAAATTCTGGTTGCAGGACAATTTGCCAACCACAGGGGCAGAAAGTAGACTGTTGTGCATGGGTAGAGTTTAGGGAGAGAAGAGGCACAGCTAATTGTGAAAGGTGACAAAAAGTGTTTTAAAACTGGTTTTGATGATACTTGCACGGTTTTATAAAAAAACAAACAAACAGTGAACTTGCAACAGGTAAACTATACACTGAGTTATAACTCAATAAAGCCCTCCCAAAAAAAATTACTAAAAAAAGACTGAATTCCTAAGAGATTTGTCATTATATTTGCTCTCAGTATAAAACAGGATACTCCACAAAACAGAACAAAAACCCATACTTTGCCTAAGATGCCACCAGGATCATCATCACCCTCGGGCACTTGCTACCACCACTCATGTCACACCATGGACCTTGAATCGTTCAGAGCCTCAGGGTCTCTGATCCCAAACCATCAAGATCTGAGATTTACCTCCTTGCCATGCTTGGATCATAGGCCCAAGCTCCAGTGGCCAGGGACAGCTCCTTGGCCTTCCAGAGTTCCCTGTCTATCCTGATCCGCTGTTTGGCATAATGCTGCTTAAAGGATAATGAGCAGCCGTCTCCAGACCACAAAGTCCTGGAGAGATGCAAGAACCCCAGATTTAAACTCCCTGAATGCTGGACCTGGCAGGAGGGAGAGATGAACGGACCCTTCAAAACTATATCAAGGCAGAAGGAGGCAGTGGGGGGATATCAAATCCTCACTTATAATCTATGTTTTTCTAGCGTCAGAGTGAATGCTGGCAAAAATAGGTCTGTGTGCCAGACTCTGCTGGTACTCCACACACAAAACTCAGCACAGGTCTAAAGAGTGGATATTACTCTGCTGAGACTTCTACTACCTGGGGAGTGAGAGGGTCAGTGTATGTCCTGGACATGTCTGTTGCCTGACCCTGGAGGTTCCCTCACTCCCTTGGCAGAAGTAAGGATGCACTGTTTCCTTTCAGTCAGGTCAGATACAAACTGAAGGTCATATCTTCCCTATGCCAGCTTACAAATTTACTCTGTGGTCAACAATACCTTCAGCATCCTTCTGCATGTGGCTATGTCTCACTTTACCATAAATATGAGCACCAGACAAACCAAGGTTTCACATGTCCGTACTGAGCTCTTACTTCATACTGGTCACTGCATTCAAAGCTAGGATTACATGATAGCTACCCCCACATGGTCCCTTCCTTCCTGGAATAGACAGTGGCCTGGAAGTAAGTTATTTGCTATATGATTATAAATTGTGACCAGATTATAGATTTCCTGTCCAAAGACATAAACACCTTGGGATAGAAAGCCAAACTCACCTATCAGATCCACCCAGCCCCAGCCCTTCCAGATAAGCATGGTATTTCTGGCCACTGGCCATGCACTGAAGTCCCCTGGTGTCTTAAACAGGGCCAGTGTGGATCAGAGATGGGGCAGGAGGAGAACAGACATATCTTTCCATGCCCAGACCTGAGATCCAGTGGGTGCTGAGTTGCACTCTGCAATCCACCAGCAGCTGCTGTTTCTCAGAGCCTGGGTGAATACTAAGCAACTCTCACTGAGTCCAGACCTTGCTAGCACTCCCCAGGGTCCCTTTGATGGGGTGAGCCATCCCCAGCACTCTACAGCAGAGCCTTTGACATCCAGGCGCCTGGCCAGGCAGTGTACAGCAGGGATCTGTCTTCCACCAGTGAGAAGCAAGCAGAGGGGGAAGCCTCCTGGGGACAGGGGAGGACACTTGGGGGTCCTGGAAGAAGACACTACACTTTGATGTCTGCTTTTCCACCAGATCAAGTGTTTGCAAAGTCAGTTCTGAGCTTGGGCCAATAAATCACTGTTTCTCCTCTCCACTGTTCTCTAGATTCTGCAGAGAGAAAAGGGAAGGTCAACTGGCCTTTAGTGTAGAAAAACTCAGAATAGAGGCATATATGTGTCTGTACTTGGCTGTGTGGTTAGAAAGGACCCAGGAATTATCCCTGCTACACAACTCACCTGTATGACAAATTCTTCAAGGTCTGCTTCTCTATCTACTTAGTAGAGAAAACAGTATGCCTGTCTGTGGGTCTGGTGTAAACCATGTAAAATCCATGCTATGCTGAGCAGTCTGCCAGTGCTGGCCTTATTACTGCCCCCAGTATGAAGGCCACTTCACTGCCTCTGTACAATGTACCCCATCTCCTGATCACCTCCTTGAAAGCTGAGGAGGAGGCAGCCAGTGTGTCTCCCTGCCACCCGCTGGTCCCCTGAACTAGCAATGTCTAGAGAGATCACTGGCTATCACCACCTAAAGTCGAAGGGTGCTGCTGTCATCTCGTGGGTAGAGGCCAGGCATGCTGCTAAGCAGCCTAGAGTACATGGGCTTTCAACAGCAAAGAATTATCCTACCGGGCAGATGTGGTGGTGCATGCCTGCGACCCCAGCACCCTGGGAGGCTGAGGCAGGAGGTTTGAAGTGTGAGCCCAGCCTGGGAAATTTAGTAATGTAGCAAGACCCTGTCTCAAGGTAAAAAGGCAGCAGGGATGGGAGGCTGATATATGTGCTGCCTATTTTCCTCCAATGTCCCTCTTGTCCTTGGTTAGGTCAACTTTAGTTGCTCTAAAGTCCTGGGCAGATGCTGCTTTTCCTGGTTGATTTACCACTTACATGACAGTAAGCATAAAAGACCACTAAGAAATGCAAAATGATGGCCTTTTTTTTCCTTTTGGTATCAGGAATCGAACTCAGGACCTTGTGCTTGCCAGGCAGAAGCTGTGGCACTAATCTACATCCCTAGCCAATGGGCTTTCTTGTGACTTACTCTGCTATGGATCACATTCCATAATTCAAACAAAAAGGCAAGAGTGGGACGGTGCAGGACTCATGCAGTGCACACATGGCTCTGCCAGGCCACCCACAAGATGCTCCTTTACCTACGTGGCAGCTGTCACATTTGTAGCTGAGTGAGAAACCACTGGTCAGGGGCTCTAAACCACCTCCAGGGAGGCAGCACTGTGGCTCTTTCCACGTGTGACTAACTCAGTGAAAGCGACACACGAGACTATGCTGATGGCCTGGCTTTAAAGTTGGGACTGTAAGCTCTGTGAGCTCGGGTGATGTTCATTTTCCCAGCCTCCCCACAGCCCATCCTGTCCACATGCTGTCCCTCTTTCTCCCCCTTTTTCTCCACCCCACTCCCTCCAGCACACCCCATCCCAGCAGATAACTTTGTTCCAATTCGCCTGAGGCTCCCCCTCTGGAGTCTGAGCCTGGGTTCCCTACCATCCCTGTTACAGCAGATGCCACTCACACTGCCTTTGAGACTCATGCCTCAGCAGAAGCTGCCCGAGACGCAGTCGGTCACCTGACCTTTAACAGAAGCCGAAATACACCCTGGCAGGAAGACAGTCTCTGGCACACAGTACTGGGAAAACTGGCCGTCCATATGCAGAAGATTGAATCTAGACTCCTGTCTCTCATCATGCACCAAACTAAAATCAAAGAGGATCAAAGGTTTAAATGTTAAAACAGAAACGATCTGCTGAAAGAAAAAAGAGGTAAAATCTCTTGAAGGCATGGGCACAGGTAAGTCTGAACAGAACTCCAATTGCACAAGAAATTACACCAGAAGTCAACAAATGAGATCACAGCAAATTAGAAAGTTCCTGTACAGCAAAGGAAACAGCCAACAGTGAAGAGACAACCTACAGAATGGGAAAATTTTTGCAGCTACATCTCAGACAGAGGACTAATATCTAGAATATATAAAGAACTCTAAAAAATTAGAGCCTCCAAAATAAAAGGCCAAATCAAAAAACGGCAAATGAAATGAGAAGATAGTTTTTAGAAGAAGAAATATAAATGTCCAACATCACTGACCATTAGAGAAATGCAAATCAAAACAACACTGAGATTTCACCTTATGCAAAAAAGAATGATCATCATCAAAAAATCAAAACAGAACAGAACACAAGTGCTAATGAGGCAGTGGGAGAGAAGTGGAACCCTCCTACATTAGTAGTGGGAGTTTAAACTACTACAACCACTATGGAAATCAGTGTGGAGATTCCTCAAAAAACTTAAAATAGAAATTCCATTTGACCCAGATCTTCCCTCCCTAGTTATCTTCCCCAAAGTCATAATATTACAGTGACCCATGTATACTCACATTTATATCAACAAATTCATAATAGCTAAGTCCTGGAAGTAGCTTGTATGCCCATCAACAGATGAATGGATGGAGAAATGCGTTTATACACAATAGAGTGTTACTTTACCATAAAGAAGAATAAACCTGAGTCATTTGTAGGGAAATGGACCCACCTTGAGGCCATCAAGGTAAATAAAATAAATCATACACAAACAACTATGCATGGCTTCTCTCATATGATAAATCTAAAGTATAAAGAGCAAAACAAAAGATAGACAAAAGAACTGTAAATTAGAAGGCCACCAAGAGGGAGGAGGGAGGCCAGAAGGAAAAAGGACATTAAAAAAATTAAGATGTGTCATGCACATGTACCAAATACCCATAAGGAAAGTAGTCAGTATGTATGGCAAACATGTACTAATAAATTTTTTTAAAAATCTGACTGATCCCTTGTAGGGCACAGAGGTGCAAACTCATAATCCCAACTACTCAGGAGGCTGAGGCAGGAGGACTGCAAATCCAAAGCCAGTCTGAGTACTGCCGCAAGACCCTGTCTCAGAATCAAAAATTAAGAAAGGGCTGGTTTGCTCATCACCTTTTCTGTTGCTGGACAGACGACTTGACCCAAGACTGCCTTGCTTCCATGAGGACCTGCCTCCTCACAGCCTGTTCAGCCATGCATTCATCAGTAGGTTCGCTCACTGATGCAGTCAGCACCCTCCCCAGGTCACCTCTCAGCCAGTCCCTGAACCCAGCCAAACCGACACCCAAGACTCACCGGCTCTCTTAACCCCACTTCCCCGTGGAGATCCTGGCCCACTCCCCAGGCCCTTTTACAGCAAACTGGATTGAGTGGACTGTCTTGAATCACACATTGTAGCTCTTCTCTTCCTCTCACTCTCTATCCCCCTCTCTGTTTGATTTCTTTTTTTTTTTTTTTTTGAGACAAGCTCTTGTTATGTAGTTCAGCTGGCCTTGAACTCACTATGTACCCAAGGTGGCCTCCAACTTGAACTGAGGTGATCCTCCTGCCTCAGCCACCCCAGTGCTGAGATCACAGAACTGTCCTACCATGCTCAGCTCTTTCCATTCCCTGAACCCCATTCGGTCAGCTTCTCATCCTTCTCCCTTGCTCCCTGCCTCAGTCAAGCCTGCCCTCACCCAGCTCCCAATGAGATGCGTGTGGTCCCTTTATTCTCATGCAGTCTCCAGATGAACATGGAACCTGGGTGATGGAGACAGGAACAGCAAGGCCTAGGCACTGCAGGACCTACAGCCCAAGCTCGGGGAGGAGGCCTGGCGTGGCCAAGCCCGGGGGAGTGCAGGCCTTGTGGGTTCCAGCACAGTGAGTGGTTTGGTCTGGCTCCTGGGTGGGAAAGGACAAAAGTGAGAGAGACAAGCAGGACCCACAGGTGGTGCAGTGCGGTGTTTGATCCGAGGCCGGTGGCACCGCTGAGGAAGGCCTTGAGTGCAGAGGTACTGCGGCAGACTGAGAAGCCGGGGAGTCACCTCGGGCTGCACCCGGAGGAGCTGGGCTGCAGCCACTCTCGCCTGCCATTCAGCCCTGACCACAGGATCGGGGGTCTCCCTAGCCACGGGCTGCTTCCAGCTTCCACTTGTTACTTTCAGCACCCAGACTGTAGATTAGAAGGACTCTGGCAAGTTTCTTATCAACAAGTTTCCTTAACAGAAGATGAAAGTTAAAAAATTAAAATAACAACTCAAACTAGGTGTATGGTGGCCCACAGCTATAATCCCAGCTACTTGGGAGGTCAGAGCAGAATGACCATGAGTTCAAGGCCAGCCTGGATAATTTAGCAAGGGCCTGTTGAGAGAGAGACAGAGACAGAGACAGAGACAGAGAGACAGAGAGAGAGAGAGTGGGAAAGGAAGGAAGTCTGGGAATAGAGCACTCAGCCTGTGAGAGACTGTGGGTAATACAAAAACAAGCCACCACAAACAAACAAAAATAAAACCCACTGACCAGAGGGAGGTGCTTACCTCAGTGCTTTTACCAAAGCTGACCGAATGGGGTTCAGATTTTGGTAAAGGTGGCTCTTTACCAAAATCTTCCTCTACACAACTGCAGGCCAAGGGCAGAAATGAAGGCCCGTTCATCCCAGTTGCCCATCTTTTGATCTGATCTTTTATTGGGGCAGGAGGTCTGACTTTTTTTAGCACTTTTGAACCATTTGTAGGAAAATGGATGCACCTTACAACCATAATGTTGAGTAAAATAAATCAGACACATCAGTTTAAATATCACATAATCTCCCCAACATGATAAATCCTATGTGTAAGTAATTTACAGAGCAAAATAAAAGTTAGTGAATAGGAAAACAGGAGCTATCTGGAAAGGGAATCTGGAGATGGCAGGAGGTAGGGGGAAGGGAAATGTTATGGCTTACATCTAGATGACCCTCCAAGCCTCGAGAGCTCAGAGGTGGGGCTCGTAGGAAGTGCTTAGATTATGGGTTGTGATACTCATTACTGGCTTAGTCCACTGATGAGTTTATTGCTAAGTGTGATGTTAGAGAGAGTGAAGCCTGATGGGAGAAGGTGGGCAGTGGGGTCGTGGCCTGGAAGGGTGAATCTCCCTGCTCTTTCCTTGGTCTCTCTCTGCTTTCCATCCCCATGCCAAGGACTGTTTCTCCTCTGCAGTGCCCTTCTTTCATGCCACCCTGCCTTGGAGCCAGCTGAGTATGGACTGAAACTTCTACACTCTGTGAGCCAAAATGAACCCCTTCTCCTTAAAACTGTGGATGTTGGGTGTTGTGTCTCAGTGATGATAGAAGTAAGCACCCTGTCATTTGGCAGTGATGGGGACTTGCTGTGCACCCCCCACCATTATAAAACACAAGGAGTCACAATAACATTTCTGTCCTAAATAGGACAAAAAAATAAAAAGTATAACCACAGAATCCTCTTTCAAGATGTCAGGAAACCCCTCACGTCTTGAATGAGAGATAACTCACTGAGGCCACCTGGCCTGGTTCATGGGTTCAAGTTTCAAGAGGCTTCTTCTCACATTTTGCTTCTACTCTGTGTGTTGAAGTTGCCACATATAACCAGATTTTTTTTCCTTTGCGGCTCAAGCCATGGCCTGGCCTTCTGATCTTCACCTGGCTCTGAGGCATTAAATCCAATCTGCTTTTTTTGTTTGTTTGTTTGTTTGTTTGTTGAGACAAGGTCTTGCTATGCTGTTCAGGCTGGTCTTGAGCTCACCTTGTAGCCCAGGTCTGTCTTGAACTTGCAACAGTCCTCCTGCTTCATTCTCTCAAGTTCTGGGACTACAGGTGTGATCCAACCTGATTTTTAATAATGTCTGCGCAGAATATAATTTCCTTTGCCCCTGGCACACTCATTGACGCTCTTTCCTCACACCATGCTCTCTGCAAAGCACTGAGTCTGCCAGAGGACAACACCTCCCCCAGGAGGCTCATGGTTGACAAATTTCTCAAACTGGCAGCTTTTAGGCTATAAGTCAGATTTTTTTAAACTGGGTAATTTAAAAATAGGATATTTCAAATCTTTTTAAAATCCCTATTTCTGATTTCTCCTGAAAAATGGAATGGTCTGGCAATACTGGGCCATCTCCGCTTTGTTTTGAGTCAGGGTCTCACTATGTAGTGACACTATGGGCTGGCCTCAAAGTCACACCAATCCTCCTGTCTCAGCCTCCTGAGGGCTGGGGTTATAGGACTGTGCCACCACGCCCAGCCACCTCACTTTCTGTCACAGTGACTCAGTGGTAGCTAAAGATCCCTCCTTTTGGTCAGCCCCAGTCCCTTCACGATCCCCAAGCCCATAGACACACTGAACACTGACCCTCTCTACCAAGGTCTTCTTGGCCCTGATCTGGGGAGACAGAAGCCAATTTATCCCCTGGGCACAGCAGGCACAGCTCGAATGCCCATTGAGTGTTATTTCCAAAGAAAAATAATGAATACAAGTGATTATTAAATATAATAATGAATCTAGACTAGATTATGCTGCCTTATATTAGCATAGCTTGTAAAAACAGTATTTTTACAGAACAAAGAGTCCACAAAGGCAAAAGTGGGTACTATGGTGGGTATAACTGAATTACACCCCGCCTTGCTTAGAAAACGAGTAAGTAAAAAGGAAAGAAGTAAACATTTGTCTTGTCTTTTTAGAAGAAATTATAATCCATTCTCAGTTGATGAGGGCAAGCTCTTTCCAGAAGAGCACCTGCTAATAAACGTGGCTGGGGGCTCGTCCTCCACACCCCGCCACCTGCTGGTATGACAGCTCATGCCCCACTCTCTCTGCAGGGCCAGGCACTCATCTCCCACTCACTGGAGCTGCTGGGGGCTGGCAGCTCACAGCTGAGTCTCTTCCAAAGTATCACCTTCCACAGAAGGAAGTTGCAGCCCAAGGCTGGTCTGTCCAAGGCTGGCCCCATCCCTGGCACCTGAGTTTAATTGATAAAAAAGATCAACAGTCCTAAAGGCCCATCCAATTCCACAGCTGCCTGCAAAATGAGCTGAGGCTTCTGTTGCAACTGCATTGCCTTCAGCTTCCCTCTCCACCCAATCCTTACCCTCTCACCACATTACCAAGCACAGTCCTGAATAAGCCAGCACGGAAGTCCACACCTCAGAGTCTGTGTCCCAGTGAACCCAATGAAAGAGCCTGATAAGTTAATGGAGCTAGGTAAGACTCATCAAGCAATGCTGTGTGGTTTAACCCGCATCCCTCCCTTCCTGGCTCCCGCACCTCAGAGACAACCTTATTCACAGTCAGGATCTTTACAAACATAGTCTAACTAACTGAGGTCACGGGAGTGGGTGGGTCATACAATATGACTGGTGTGCTTGTGAGAAAATTTGGACACAGATCAGCAGAGGAAAGACAACAGAGAGGGACACACCATGAGGATGCCCAAGGAGATCATCCTGGAACAGACCAGCTCCTCCCAGCCCTCCAAAGGAAGCAGGCCAGCCAGTGAGACCTGACGCCAGCCTTTGAGAGCAAGCCTCTAGCACTTGAGACAACACTGTGGCCCTGTGATACCACAGGCCAGGAAACCAGGACTAGCGCTAAAAGGATCGTTGGAAAAAACCGCCTTCCACCCCCATCTCCTCGACTCCTTTCTAGTAGCAATGAGAGAAAAAGAAACTTGCAGAGGAGGAAAGAATCTGGCAGCCACTGCTTCACTGAGATGAAATTTATCAGCAGTAACAGCCAGCAGCTTTGGATGTGGTGAATACAGAGCGCACAGCACTGCCCTTGAGGCTTTCTCACTGAATCACTGAATGTCAGTTGTGCATTAGGACCTAACTTGCACCCACTTGGGACCCCTTCTGTCTGTCTGTCTGTCTGCCTGTCTGTCTTAAACAGAAGCTTTCTTTCCCAGTAAATATTTTCTGCTAACAACAACAACAACAACAAAAACAAAACAAAACAAAAACTCCCTAACTTGCAGACTGCAGACCACAGAAGAGCCAGACTCAGTGAGAAGTCTGAGGTGTGGACAGTGTGGAAAAGTGGGCTGGCTTCCTCCAGTCAGCATCAAAGGCAGGAAGCTGCTCCAGCACCAGTGAGGCTGAGCCACAGCTAAGTGGGATGTGATGAGCACAACTGCGCCCTGGATCAAAACGACGACTAGGAAAGGATTTGGAGGGTCACTGGAGAAATCCCAATAGGAATCAGGTATCGGATTATTGAGCGTGAGCTCGTCCTTATTTTTAGGGGATGCATATGGACTTGTCGAGGAGTAAAGAACCACAATACCTGCAACTTGTTTCCAAATGGCTGAGAAAAATAATCATAAAATGATAAAAATATTGAATAGTTTGGTGGATATGCAACTGTTCATTGTATTATTCCTTAAGATGCCATGTTTAAAAATGTGCATATGAAGAGTCTGAGAAAACTGCTTCACTGAGAGTCAACACAGAAACAGTGAATTTGGGAGTTTTTCTTTTTTTGCTCACCGGACAAACTTTAGAATCAGAACATGGATGAGCAGCATGGGAAACTCTTCACTGTGCCAGTATTTCTGACGCTAAACTGATCATGTTAGATATCTGTATATTTCCCCTTCGTACCCACAAAATAGGCCCTAAAATGGGTAGGAAAAGCAAAATCAGTTTTTAAAAATAAAAAAAAAAGAAAGAATGTAAAAAAAAATGCTACTTAGCTCTTCTCTGATACTTAGCGAGTCTGTTTCCTCATCTGTAAAATGGGAAGAACAAGACAAACACAGGATTACTTTTAGTATTAAAGAAGAAAAATGCCAAGTGCCCCACAGATGGAAGATAAACACCCGAGAAACAATCTCTTAACTGCTTGTGCTGTCCTGTGAGTGGTGACCACGTTGCCAGTGTGGCAGGGAGACGAAGGCCAGTGTTGCGGCCCCAGAGTGGACCCCCAGGGCTCTGGGCTGGGCTGCAGTGCTAGGAGAAAACTACACAGGGCATTTCTGTTTCCTAATGAGTAAAATAAGGGAAACTGGGGAGAAATTTTCATCTCTTCCATTCAAGGAAAGCAGTGGGTGTTTTTGGTTCAAATTTCAGATTGTATAGTGAACACCAACAGGATGACAAGCAAGGAGAATTCGAGAAGGATTTTCTGAGGGCCAAATGCAACAAAGAAAAATGCAGTCTGGCCTGGAGTTGGGGTTCAGTACCAGTGTGGACCTCAAAGGCACAGGGCCCTGGGCTCAGTCCCCAGCACCTCCGCTATGTCAAGAGCTTGAGATATCTTTATTGTTTTAAAAAGTATATTCCCTGAACTTTAGGACTAAATAAGCCCTCCCATTTCACACGGAATGTAGGCAATGCCGGGCTCTCCTTGGAAGTCAAGGGGCTCGAGGGCAGAGCTTTTAATGTTCAGCGTGAAACAGTGGATGTGACCCCAAGCCAGCCACTCAGTCAGGACAAACTCTCCAGAGGAAAAGTACACCTGAATTTATTTTCACACCCACACCAGCTCCTCGCTGGACCTCACAGGCACCTTCCTTTTGTCTTACCAAGCAAGCAAAACTGATGGCTTTGAGTGGCATGGGTGAAGATCTCCTTCCCCCTGTGTATTCTTGTTACAGCTTTAGGACATGCTTCTGAGACCACCCCCCTAGACTCTGTACCAGGTCAGGGGTGCTGGGGGACAGTGTCCCTCTGGATGGCCGTGGACAGAGGCACCCAAGAGGATGTCCTGCTCCCAGCACATTACTACACCACACCTTGGATTGTGACCACAAGGCAGATGGGGATATTTCCAAGTGGGCACTGTATTTTACTCTGCTTCTTAAGGCCACAACTGCTTACTGTTCTTAACCGAGTTTGCATTAAGTATATGGTGGCACAGGCACTGCAAGACGGTGTAAGGAAGGCTGGTGCAACAGTGGGAAAAAGAATTTTACCAACAGACAAGGATGTAGTGGAAAGAACTAATATATATCAGAGTTCACTGTGAAGAGGGATGGTGGAGTTTCCAACAGAGGAACAGACTTAGGGTGAGAGACTGGGGCTTTTAAAAGAGATCCTAGGATATGTGGCAAATGTGATTCTCTAAGAATGCCTTTTCTGGGATCCTGTAGTACTTGTAGATCCTTTGGGAACAACTGTATTGGGTTCAAAATTACGTTTACAGTTGCAATTTTGACAAGACCACTTCCTCTGATTTGAAGGAGGCTGTTGTAATCAGGGGTTGTAAGGAAAACAATAAAATCAGGACATGAAGTTTATAATATTACTTTACAATGGTCACCCAGAGTTAACAGAAGGAACTGCAGATCTGTCTACAACACTAAAGACATAGAATATTCAACCAAGGGCCTGAATCCTACAGCAATGTCCTACATGAGTCCAGATGAAGACCCAGAACTCATGACAATGTCTCCCACGAGTCCAACTGAAGGTCTAGAGCCCACAGTAAAGACTCACGCCAGTCTCTTTTATATATCTGTGCTGGGAGGGCCCAAAGGTCAGCGGTGGAAGCCAGAAAGTCTATGCCAATAGGGTGAAGGAGCTGTACTGGTAGGTTGAGGGTTCTATGTGGGAATCAAGAAGTCACACTCTTAATAGAGAACAGGGCTGTCCTGAAAAGTACCACAGCCGTTCTCAGCGACACGGAAGCCCCAAGCTCCTCTGACCATAAGCACAGTCAAATATATGCCAAGAAACCAGGGTAAGAAGTTCATTTCCCTCCGTAGCCAGGAAGTGATGCCCGATATAAGGACCAGAGCTTCTCCAGGAGAACCAACAGCTCAAACAGCAACACATAGGAAAACCCACAATGCCTTCTCCACATCTCTATTTATGCTGGCAACTTTCCTCAGGGGGAACATCTACACTCAGCACCATGGTGATTTAATTCTGTTGGTGTTAAGTTGACTACCAGTCTTTAATCCATAACAGAGGCCTTTTAGTGTTAGATAAGGGATGATAATGAGGTCTAGGTGTATAGAAGATGGGTCAGGGATTCATGGGAGGAATGAATGAGACTTAAATCAAAAGGTTTGTTGTTGTCTTATAGACTGAGCAAGAGAGGAATGTCTTTGATAGAGTTCTTTTGTTGTTGATGACTTTAATTTAGGGCTTTAACCCTTTTCTTCCCAATGAGCATCCACTACAAAACATACCTATAATCCCAGCTACTCTGGAGGCTGAGGCAGGAGGGTGAATTGGACATGGGGCTCAGTTTGAGGCCCTTGGGTTTAGTAACAAGTAGAAGAAAGGAAGGAAAGGAAGGAGGGAGGGAAGAAATTGTACATTGCAACCTAAAACATACAAATATTACTGAAATAAAACATTCATCCAACAATGCTTACTCCTTGCTCAGTGCACTGCTATTTTCTGTTCTATTTATTATATTTTAGATGTTGGCCATAGTCTAAAACCTAAAGTATTTCACACCTAGCAAGAGATCCTGTGCTTTCCTGTCACACACACACCCTCTTCCTGCTGCTCCTGCCTCCCAGGCTGCCACAAAGCAGTCCTGATTGATTAAGAAGAAAGATGAATATTTCTTGCTCCTCTGTGTCTGCTTTGAAAGGCAGCTGTCCACTATCACCCAAGCTCATCCTGATGGGTGGGGACTATCCTAGCTCTAACGGAGGAGCGAGCATAGTCTCGCTTTTTTCGGCCCACAGTAGCACAAAGTGTGCTACGGGAAAGGCCACCAGTGTCACATCGGAGGCTCTTGGCTTCCCATCCAGAGATTCCCTGGATTACCAGAGTCCAAATTCGTTTCCCTTACTCTCAGGTTCAAGTGAAACTGTCACCCCTGGTGGGGTTGAAGGAGGTCCCCAAAGCTGAGATAAGAACCTAACTCACCCTTTTTGTAGAATAAGTTCACAGACTCACCACTTCTCATCACAAAAAGAATTCCAGGACTTGCCAGTGAGAGCACGAGGAGGGTTTTATTAGGAATTAAAATGGACACACTCAAAGAAATCAGAGTATGGTGCTTCTTTCCTGAAACAGGGATACTCATGTTTTTCTTGGGGGAATGGAGACCCCAGGAAAAGGTAGCCCACCCCCCACCAAGGGTAGTAGCCTATTCTACTACCCTTGTGGGACTGCCCCATTCTTTTTTGTGGTCAAAATATTCTTTAGATTCTCTCGACCTGTTCTTTGACCTTAGGATCAGGACTTTCCTCTTTATTTTCTCAGCTATGGGCTTTTAATATTCTGTAGGAATCCGAAGCACGATAGCTCTGGTAGGGAAGGAGCCCAAATTTAACCAGGAAGCCTGATACGTATTGCCTTAGGTGACATGGCCAGGTCCTAGAAGGTGCGGTCTTTTGAAAAGTGTAATTTTTAGTTATGACTTCCTTGTCTTTATCTGTCTTTGATTGCTTCTGTCCTACCTCAGTACCCCAAATTTGACTATAGAATGTCAGTGGCAGAGAACTCTGGATTTTCTTCTGTCCTTTATCAATGAGGTGTACAGTACAGCATTTAAAGCTGTGCTTCTAACCAATTGCCTAACAGTAGAATAATACGAAACATCAAAGCAACAGGAAAATCAAATTAACTTCTCACCCTTCTATGTAACAAAATGGAATCATCTCTTCTTACTTTGGGCTATTATTAAAAAAAAACAAAACTCTAGTCACTGGCTATACAAAGTTGAGTCTTCACTGAGCAGTATTTTATGTCAACTTTTTTGTTTGTTTTTGTATTAGACAAATCCTCCTTAATAGTATCATATTTCATTCATACCATACTTTGTTTATATTTAATCGTTTTTATATATCTTGTTCTATTTTGGGGAAGCATTATTACTCCAGGATATAGTCTCAAATGCTTCCCAGGCTGAAGGATGTGATGTTTCAAGGCTCATTACAATTAGCCATGTTGCTTTTCAGAAATATTAATATTACTTTATGTCAGTAGGAAAATACAGCTTTCTCAAAAGTGCTGCCAGATTTTGATTTTATAATTATAATGCATTAGTTTAACTGGCGTAATGCCCTTATGGATTTCTTCCCATTCCCTAGAAACTCTTGAGTGTTCACTCTTTCTTCCCCATCCATGCCACTTATCACAAACAATTGCCCCTCAAGTCACTTTGGGGAAAGTTTCGCTCGGGGCACACAATTCAGCCCAGGCTCTTGCTGCCTTGTCTCCTGGAGGTTGCACACTGTAACTCTCATAAATTTTCCTGAAGGTCCACTATGTTTAAGTTCCCAGCTCCCTAATGAACTGCATTCCCAATCTGTCAACTCTACCTAGCAATTATTCAGGGTCACAGCATGTGCGACTGGAAACAAATCAGGGGTACAATTTTTGTGCCTCCCTTTCTGGCCTCTTTTGATATATAATAGTGCCTTTTGGTTATGGCAGTGTTTAGAGATCAAATCAAAGCATTTTACATGACTGTGCCAACTCTAAACAGTGGGAACTAAAGTCAAAGTGATACGGGGCTGACAGCAGCCAGGCGGAGGGGCGTCCTATCTGGAGATACAGTGTGTGTGAGGGTCCTCCGGGAGAGGCTGGAGACCCAAAAAGCCTTTCCTGTCCCCAGCACTTGTAAGAAAATCAAGTGGGGGAAGGTGTCAGAATATCTGGTCCGTCCATGTCAGCAGCTTCAGACAGAAAAGTGAAGGTCAAGCACAAGATGACACTGCTGTGGGACCAGGAGTGCAGTGGAGGCCTGGGCAGCACCCTGAGCCAGCCTGTTGTGGGGTGAATCCTCTTAACAGATAGTCACTGTGTCTGGAGGTCAGCCGGTGCGTGTGCAGGCATCTGCATTTGAAAATGGAAGCTGGAAACTACCATGAAGAGATAATTCTCTGGGACCCTTTTCTGCTGCCCAGGGGACAGGACTGGATCTGTCTCAAAGATGGGTTGGCACTGTCTCTGGCTCTTCTGATGAAGAAGGGGTTCCCACCCCGGTCACTTCAGCTCCTTAGCAGCACAAGGGGACCTGGAGGATGAGGTCACCATGACAGAACACCCAAACCTCAGACCGCACCCCCAATCTCACCAAACCAGCTGCCCACCAGCAACATAGTAGTTTAACTAAGAAAATAACCCACCCAAGTTAAGAGCTAATTTAAATTGACTATGGTGATGCAGGCTTGTAATTCCAGCATTCGGGAGGCTGAGGCAAGAGGAATGGAGGCCAACCTGGGCTATATAGTGAGTTCAAGATTGGCCTGTTGAACTGAAGCAAGACCCTATCTAGGAAAGAAAAAAAAGTTATTTTAAGCAACTAAACTAAGTTTAATGATGTAAAGGTAAATATAAGAAAAAAGATAACAGGTTAGGATAAGAACAGAGACATAAGGACCATCCCCCTCCCCCTAACAGAGTCCTGTCAGTTAACCAGTTTCTCTTTGAACCCTCTGAACTAATCTCCTCTGAAGTAAGGACCTCTCTCCCTGCGTAAGGCTGAGGCAAAGAGAACCTGTTGGACTTCTTCCCCTCTTGGAGACCCTTTTTTCTTATTAGTTTCAATAAATCTTCTCCTAAATTCCTCCTTTTGTCTTCAAATTTACTCCTCCAATTGTGGGAGACAAAGGACTCAGGTATATACAAATTAACTGTTTCATGAACTGCTTCAGCGTAATCTGAAAAGACAGAGAAGAAAGGCCCAGAAGTCTAGAGCAGCATTTGAATCCAATCAGAGTTGGCTACTCTTTGGTGTGGAAGTAGGAGTTCTTTGACTCTGTGGCACAGAATGATTCTGAGACTGACTGTTGAGAATTTCTGTACCTTGAGCCTCCTAAATACATGAAGCTAAGAAGTCAAACAGAAAAAAACCAAACCTGGACTGAGGCATAAGCAAGCGGTAAATGACATTGTCAACCCAGAGCAGAAAATCATTACCTTTGGAGAAAGTGGCCTTGGGAAACTCTGAACCCTGGAGTATCAACTGCCTTGTGGGACAATGAAGCCGATGCAGAAAACTTCGGGCTCTCCTGCCTTTCTGGCCAGCCGGCCGGGAGGGAGCAGGGGCTTCTGCAGACGATGGAGAAACCCTGCGTGTGAGCAGCCCTGCAGCCTGCGCTCGCTGGTGCACCTGCAGCCCTCTGCTCTGCAGGACAGCAATGGAAAGGGCTCAGCTGTCCCAACCCTCATGGCCAGCAGGAGACCTGTAGGAAGTGTCAGGGACCATGGAAAGAGTGGAACGGCCTCAACTGTAAGGAGCTGCTTCAAAGGATGACACCAAGCACAGAATTTCTGTTGAAGAAAAAATGGGTGTTGCCTGCGTTAGGCAATGTCACACAGGTAGGACTGGCCTCAGCACATCCTCAGGCTGCCAGCTCAGATCTCGCCACTTCAGTGCCAAATGTGCTACCTCTGTCGAGTGTCTCTAACCAACTATGACCATTTCTTTTTTGGGGGGAGGGAGTCTTTTTTTGGAGACAGGATCTTACTGTGTAGTTCAGGCTGACCTTGAAGTCACTACATAGCCCAGGTTGGCCTCAAACTCTCAGTGATCTTCCTACCACAGCCTTCTAAGTGCTAGGATTACAGGCATGTGCCACCACACCCGGCTGGTATAACCACTGCTGCCAGCATCCTTGCTCACCAGGGGCCCTTGCCAAGAGTATTCAAGATGCTCTCTCTAGACCAACCCTCATGGAGGAGGAGGAGAAGGTATCCAAGGAAACCAGAGGAGGCCAAGGTAGAGCTGAGCAGGAGGAATGGAGAAAGTCCCTTCAAGGGCATGGACCCCTCCACTGGTGAGGTCTCCAGGAAGGAGCAGAGGTCAGAAGGTCTTTTGCACCCTGGACCAGACCAAAGAAACCCAGATGCCACCCTGTTCCTGATGGCTGAGCCCTGGAGTCACAGGGAAGAGAACCCTGCCCAGCAGCTCTGCCCTCGCCTTTCCAGTAGGGGCAGCCACTCAGCTTTCCAGAAAGAGCCACTGCTCCTGCAAGGCTGATGCCCCTGGGTGGCCAGTGTGGCTCTCACACAGGCCAACAAGGCCCCTCCCTCGCTGTGCCATTGTGGCAGCCAGCGTGGTATCCTATGCTGTCCCTGTCTCTGCTGTATCTCGAGCCCCTGGAGGCAGAGAGGAAGCCATCTGACCTGTCCCCTCCCCTAGGAGAGAACCGCCCAAGCTGGGTTCCTAAGCAAGACAAGCAGTGAAGTGGTGTTTAGAGAGAGCTGAGTGCTCTGAGCAGCTCCCAGGAACCACCCTTGTGCTCCTGCTATGACAAACCTCAGTCCAGGGAGCAGAGTTCCGGCTGCCACTCAAACAGACCTCTCCCAGATCCACACCTGGAGCACACAGCAGATCCCAGTTCCCAGCCTCTGGGCAGCCCAGACCCTGCTGTCTCTGCACCACTGTGCAGGTGAGACAGCGCGGGAACTTCCTGTCTTTGGGTTTGGCTGTGTGGTTATCCAAAGAGCTGTCTCCATGGCTTTTCTCTGGCTATGCAGTCACACTGACCACGGCCACCCCATGCCAGGCAGCAGATAGACAGCCCCGACACCTGGACAAAATGGAAAATCCGTTCTCAGTGGTGTCACAGGAACCTCTTATACACTGGGTCACCAACCAGGTGACAAGAGCTGCTCACCAGGGAGTCTGGGGCCTGAGCACTCCCTGCCCTGATGTGTTCTCCCCACAATTAGTGCTGGAGACATGAGGTCCTGGCACCAGAGCCTAGGGCAGACGAACACAGCTCTGGGCTGTGCAGGGTCCCTGCCCACAGAGCTCGGTCTCTGCAAGCTGGTGGCACTGACCACTCCAGCCTGTTTGTGCCCAGCTGCGCACCAAGGAGCTGCCCTTCCTGAACTCTCCTCCCGTGATGGCCATCCCAGTCCTGGTCTGGTAAGCAGTGGTGGGGTTCAGGAAGCCTGGCAGAGGGAGCGGGCACTATGCCTGCTACCAACGCTTCTCAGGTGTCTGCCAAGATCTGTCACATACAGGTACAAATTCTCTGGGATGAATGTGATCATTCTGTATATCCAAAAGGTACCAATAACTAAATTTAAAAAAGAAAAGAAAAAAGGTCCCAAGACATTGTTCTTTCTGCCTTTCCTCAGGGTGAAAGCTTTTTAAAATTTTTATTTTATTTTATTGAAACACGGTCTCACTATGTACAGTAAGCCCCCAACTTCCAAACATTTGAGTCGTGAACTTTCACGGACATGAACAGACGTCGCAGAATTTGTAGATGTGAACAAATCGTGGGAAGTAGCTCATGTGTCCCCGGACACTGTCACGGCTGCACTCCTTGTGCTTACTGTACAGAGTGACAGTGTACAGCAGTACAAGGCTCAGTCAGAGCCCAGGATGTCCTGAAGCAAGAGGAAAAGCATCCCCACCTGCCAGCTGCTTTATTGTACCGTACCACCATTTTAAGGTCACTGTAAACGTAAAAATTATTTATTGACAGTACTTTTGCATGCTTGGTTTTCTTATGCTTCACATTGTTTATTTGTGCCAAAGGTGTATAAGGCTCATTTTGTCAGACTGCAGACCCAATCTGACTTACAAACATTCTCCTGGATGGGAACTCCTTTGTAGGTCTGGGATTTAAGTGGCCTTAGACTCACTGTGTAGCCCACACTACATAATCTCGAACTTGTGATGATCCTCCTGCCTCAGCCTCCTGGGTATGGGGGTCACAGGTGTGCATCACCATGGCCAGCTTCTCAACGCCTTTTTACTCACCGGCCCTTCCCCCCTCCACACCTGCGGCCCTCTCCCTCAGCTTAGCCACTGCTGACCACGACCTTAGTCTCTGGAGAGGCTAACGGTAGAGGGAAGGAAAGCTATGCCAAAGAGCCGAGTGTCCAGCAGGCCAGAAGAGGCACGTCGCCGCTGTCACAGCTGACGTTGAATGGCTGCTGCGAGCCCTCCGATCCCGTAATCCAGGAGCAGCGCTCTGCATCCCTCGTCTCCCTCAGCCCCCACCACCCCATTTTACAGATGGGCAAAGTGGAATCAGACGCGTGTGTGGCCAAGGTCACCCCGTTTGGTATAGCAAAGCTGATGACTGACGCTAAAACATTCTGCCTCCCACAGCCTGGGAGACATAGTGAAGAGTTTCAGTAAATTGTGATTTTTCCACAAATATGCTCTTTTTAACCCACTTTTTTCGTTAAAAAAAAGTCATTTAATTTCTTCCCTGTTGTTTGAGGGTTCATTTGCTGTGGGCCTAAATGCAAAAAACCCCAAAACCTCAAGCTGATTTTCGGGGGGTGGGAGGGCGGGGGGCGGGGGCTCTGGGCTCCGGCTGGTCCTCGCTGACAGTCCCGCGCATGCGTCATTTTCTTGTCCTGTCCCACAGGGCTGGGAACTGGATGGGCACAGGAGGGTGGGAAAGGTGGGGATCCCGGGCTGCAAACCAAGAGGCTTGTGCTTTAGTGCTACTCACTCCCTTTCCCAGACCACAGGTTCCTCGTGGTAAATGGAAACCAGGAGACGGTTTGGTTCCTAGTAGGTTTAAATCCCTAACAATGTAGGAAACTTGGTCCGGGCGTGCTATGGTTTCTGGAGCTGTGTGCGCAGCGCCGCCTGCCGGCAGCCCGCAGCACTGCCCTGCAGGGAGGCACCTCCAGGCCCCTGTCTTCACGGTGCCAGGGAACTGAATGCTGGGTCCTGCACTCGCCCAGTCTAGCTCTAAGGTGTATACTGCTACGTGCTTCCCTAAAGAAATGCGCTAGATCTCAGACGGTTGTAGAGAGGCTCAACGAATTTTAGAGGGCCTCAGAAGGTAGGGGTCTGAGTCAGCTAGAAAGGCTTGCAGATTAAAGAGGCTTTACAGATTTAAGAAAAACACAATGAAAAAAAATGTAGTTCAGGCTTGCCTTGAACTCACGGTGATTCTCCTGCCTCAGTCTCCCAGGCACAGGCATATATTCTTTGCAAGTGAGAAATAAATTCTAGGCTGTACTGCGTGAAATAGAAGGCAGGAGCAGGCTTTGGGTTCTCGCAGGCAGCCCCACCCTGACCTGCATGTCACTGGGCAGCCACCTGACCTGCCATGCAGTGCCACTGGCTCCTCCAGGTGCTAATGGGACACCAGGCACTTTTAACTCAAGATCCCAGATAAGCACCAATTGCAGAAATTGCATCAGAACCAGAAAAACTTACGCCTGCTCTGCAGCAGATGGGAAAAATGGGGCTGCAACCAGCTCGGTTCCCTGGCTTCTGCCTTTCACCTGCCTCTTTCCAGGGCCCAGCCCCAAGTCTGGTTTGTCCTACCTGTCGCTCACCGTCTGCACATCACAGGGAGGCAGACAGGGTCCCAGCTGTGGGGAGGACCAGGTGCAGGAGGGGCCTGTGGCCCAGCTGGGCGTGGTTAATGGAGGCTACAGGAGGCCACTGTTAGACTAAGCTCCAGCTCTGGGGCCCTGGCACACTGGACTGAAAATCCAAACGAAGTCGCACAGGCTGAGGCTCAGGGCAGCAGCGGAAACTGAACTGTTCTGTGACCTTCCAGAGAGACCTGGAGGGATAACCACCGCGGGCTCAGCGGGCCAGCGGGAGATTGCTCAGAGTAATGCACCATGGGCTGCACTCAACCAGGGCTCACCAATCATTTATTCTTCCATTATGCTGTCTCCCTGCTCCACCTTTCAAGGGAAGTGACTCTGAAATACCCACTCTGCTCTCTGTCCTCTCTTTCTCCTTTCTTCAGCCTTTTCCTGCCTGTAAACCCAAACTTCCCTGCTCAGCCTGTGGGAACATTGACTCTATTCTATGGAATGAAGTGTTACCTAACTACACGATGGCAAACTAGAACCAATTACAATCTTTAAATTAAACTGTTATAGTTTTGCCCTTTGACAGAATGGCCTCTTGTTTTTTGTTGCTTGTTCATTTTGAGACAAGGTGTATGTAGTTCAGGCTGACCTTGACTTCACTATGTAGCCCAGACTGGCCTAAAGTCACAGTGACCCTCCTGCCTCAGCTTCTTGAGTGGCAGGAATACATGCATGTACCACCACCTTGGTTGCCTCTTATAATTTTTATTTAAATGTATTTTAGAGGGCCAGGAATTTAGCTCAGTGGCATAAGTGGCTGTCTAGCAAGCGTGAGGTTGTGAGTTCAATCCCCCGTATCAAAATAAATAAATGAATGTATTATAGAGCCAGCACCAGGCTATCAGCCGATTATGCCCACTTAGACCAGGCCCAAGGGGAATCTAGTATGTGATGAAATGCATTTTCACAGTAGTCTGGGATGGACTCATTCGCCCGACTCAGCAGAGATAATGACCTGCTTAGGGCCTCAGGAAGGAAAGGGTCCCCACCCCGTTCTCTATCAAGGACTCTAGCCCCCACTGTGGGCCTCCCCTCCTCGGCCGCCCACAGCCTGCTCTGCTCTCCTCCTCCATCCCAGCCGCTGGACCCTTTCCTTTCTACTCTTCCACACGGAAACCCGTCAAACCAACATGGATTTCTTTTCATTCTGCCCTTTGTCCTTTCCGCAAATCTGCTCAGAAAAAGCTCAGAACCAGAGCTGGCAGAGTCAGCACCCTCTGGGAGCTGTTACCGAGCATGAACGACCCTAAGCACCGGAACTGAGTCCCCCTTCCCGTCCCTTATGCAGGCCAGCCTTGCAATTCCAGTCAATCAACAGGACATACGAGTGAGCTGCTATGTGAATGACACAGCCTGGGGCTTAGGCCTCCTTCTGATTCACCCACTTAAAACACTGCCCTCACTGTCACAGAGGGAAGCCAGCCTCAACCGCCAGAGAATAAGCCATGAGAAATCGCGCAAGGCTCCCAGCGCAGAGGACCGTGGGCGGCTGTATCGGCAAGTGGTTTTACAACCGTTCGGGGGTGATGAGCCGCATAGGGAACCGAAACACACACTCTGTCCTTTGCTGTACTGTGCGTGTTACAAGAGATCAGAATGTGGCTTTCAGCCTCCCCTTGGCTGAGGCACCAATGTGCTTGACATCAGATGCCTGCGGGGATGTGGAACAGAACTGGTACAGAACCACGAAGGAGGGAGGACCTAGCTCCTCACCCACCGATGCCTCATCCAGATCAAAGACATGAAAGGATGCTGGAGGGATGTGGTGTGGGAGACACAGAGCGGTCACGTCCCCAAGCTTATGAGCCCCCCAGTGGGCAAGGGTTTACCTTCTTCATCTCAAGCCCCCTTGGAGAGCTTTAAATTTCACTCCTGCAAGGAAGAGCAAACCTAATAGGTGCCGGCTGTGTGCCCACGACACCAGGGGAGCACTGGGATGTGGGGCGTCTTCTTGGGCTTCTCCTGTAAAGCGTGCTCTGTGAGCCAAAGACGGCCACTCAGGAGACGGGTCACCGGAGTGTGGGCTTAGCCTGGATCCTCCTGTCCCAAGACCAAGCCGAAGGGCGGAGGATCCCAGAACACGGAGCTGGGTGAGCACGGGGTGGCTGGAGTCCTAGGAAGAAATGCCAAGGGCCCACCTGGAGTAAAGATGCAGCTCCCTATGTCTGGGCAATGTGAGAGAGAGGTGGCCAGGGTGGGGTCCCTGCACACCCAGCCGAGAGGGAAGCCGGCCTTTCGGACTCCCTGCCCGCTACCTCCCACTCCACTGAGGAGGCTGCCGACACCAGTTAGGAAAGCAGAGGAGGAAAAGAAGCCTGGACAGAGGTAGAGAGGCTTCCTCTGCCCTGGGTCTCCAGCTTCACACGGGCTGGTGACGAGGAGGCCAGCGGGGCGGCGGGGCCGCAGTCAGAGGCTGGCTTCCCGTTCTGGGCAGGGCCTTTCTAATTCTCGGTGCAGGCTGGATGTGCAGCTCTGAGTGACACGGATGGTCACTTCCTTTCCTAAAGCTGAGCTGACTGTGGGGCTTATTGTAACAGGGACAGGAATAAGTTCCTGGGAACAGTCTAAGTTCTGTACTTAGAAACAGCGGTTTGTAAAATTGGTATGATTTTTAAAATACTAGAAAGCTAAGTTGAAAGTGCTATTTCTGCATCAATTTTCACTTGTTTCACATAAAAACGTTATTAAACTATGTAAAAATTTGATGAGCTGGTTTATTTATTTGTTTATTTTAAAAATAAATGCATATCAAAAGGAGCCCACTCACCTCCCTGGTAAGCAGCGGTGGCTTGAGTAAGCGAGCAGCGGGTGACCCAGGGAAAGAACCAGCCAGCATCTCTCGAGATCCCTGTCATGGTGGAACCTGGGGCACTGGGCAACAAAGGAACCTGCTCACCTCCCTGGTAAGCAGCTGCGAACCTATCGGCGCATGGGCTGATCATCAAACATCCCATTCTCTCCCCACCCCCCATTAGCAAATGGGAGCCAGAGGTCTGAGCATCTCTTGGGAGCATGACCGTATGCAATATAGTAATTGGGGGGATTTCCTTCTACCATCTCTTTGAAGGCAAATATTGTTATCACTGTTTTGCTTTGTTCTGATTAACTGTATTGCTCTATTCAATACTTTGTTTTGATAGGTATTATGATGTCCTATATTTGGTTTGGTTTTGCTATATCTGATTGAAAGAACAACTATTGTGAAGATAACAAGATATACTATGGTACCTACTACTGTTATCCCGGTAACCTGCTATGAAGTTCTGTACCAGTTTCACTGCATTGTCTCGAATGGCTTTGTTCTGTCTTGTTCTGTTGTATTTTACTACCTTCAAAATAATAATAATAAAAAATAAATGCATATCTTTATATGACTGTTGAAGTCAACCACCAGGTAGAAATAAATGTTTCCAAAACTGTTTCATATATTTTCATTTCCAGCCCACACTATAGCTATTATCACTAAAGACAATTTAAGATAATTTAAATGTACAAAATAAATATCTTAGTTATGTTATCAATAAAAGGGAATGGCAAGTATTTTTTAAATTAAAAATGAGTTGAGAATGAGTTTTCATATCATTTCCTCTATTAAATAAAATTTAAAGCTGGGCATAGTGGCCAACGCTGAGGGAGGCTGAGGCAGGAGGATCATAAGTTCAGGGTCTGCCTTAGCAGTACCATTTCAAAACAAAAAATAAAAAAGGGGTGAGGATGCAGCTCAGTGCAAAGGTTCTAGGGCCAATCCCCTGTACCACAAACAGAATTTAAAAGGGCAGTGAGGAGGCTGAAGGCATCACTCACCATGTGCTCAACATAAGTCCTGGGTTTGATCTCCAGCAGGAAAACAAAATCAACAGCAGGGCAATGGGGGAGGAGTTGGTTTGAGTAGGTTATAACCGTGTTTGCTGGGTGACCTTAGTGAATTTCCTTTCTGTCCATCATCTCTCTTGACTGTACCTCTCACAAGAAAAGCAGGTTCTCTGGCTCGGTCTGTGCTCTAGGCGGTCTCTCAGTCCCTGTTCCCACAGGACCCCACTTTGTGTCTCTGCGGGTGTCTGCGGGCTCCTGGGTAGGACAGCGTGGTTTCCAATGGCTGGGAAACTGAGACCTCATAGAGGAGATTGGGGCCTCCATCTGAACTCCCAGCATGACAACTTTTATAAATAAAAGATGGGATCAGTTACTTAGCATAACCAAACACATTGCAGGAATGGAGGCGCCCTTGCCAGTCTCAGGGTTGCATACGCAGTCACAGGGTGCGTGGCCACGAGGACCAGGCCCACTGGGCTCTGCAGCAGGAACCAGGATCGCATGTCGATCCATCACTGCAGGGGATCGCTGCGTTTATTCCTGCCCCACAGCGCCGCTGAGGCGGGAAGGTAACACCGGTTCTTTTCTGGGAAAGATATGGGAGCCAACAAGGACACAGGTGAAGAACAGGGGGCAGGGTCTCTGTTTTTGACCATGTCACAAACGATGCCAAGTGTGGGTAGGTTTAAATCATGTTCCTACATCATCCCTGGCATGTGCTGGCTTTCACCAGCCTGGGAGCAGATCTCATAGGCCGTCCTGTCCAAAAGATGTCACAGAGCCAGGTGTGGTGGCACAGGCCTGTAATCCTAGCACTTGGGAGGCTGCAGCAGGAGAATCTTTGGGAGTTCAAGGCCAGCCTGCATTATAGCTGAGACTGTCACATAAAACGAGGAGGAGAAGGAGGAAGCAGGGAGAGGGAAGAAGCAGAAAGACATCACAGGGCAGCCCTTCCAGGATCTGCAGAGAGATATCACAGGGCAGCCCTTCCAGGACCTTCAGAGAGACATCACAGGGCAGCCCTTCCAGGATCTGCAGAGAGATATCACAGGGCAGCCCTTCCAGGACCTTCAGAGAGACATCACAGGGCAGCCCTTCCAGGACCTGCAGAAAGACATCACAGGGCAGCCCTTCCAGGACCTGCAGAAAGACATCACAGGGCAGCCCTTCCAGGACCTGCAGAAAGACATCACAGGGCAGCCCTTCCAGGACCTGCAGAAAGACATCACAGGGCAGCCCTTCCAGGACCTGCAGAGCGCCCTCAGCCTGGCTGGGACAGGGTCTGGCCCGGTGATACCATTGCTCAAGGATCTGTTTCTTCAGGGTAGACTCACATCATCCAGCCTCCCAGCCATGGCCAGAGAGATCGGTTTCAAATTACAAGGGCGCTCAAAGGTCCAGGATCAATCTACCTCTTCCCTAGAGGTGACCTCTGTGGGAGGTCAGCTCCTCGGCACAGATGTGGGGAAACAGGAACAAGGCAGGGAGGTGGATGCTGTGGGCACAGGAGCACAAACAGGTGGCACGAGGGGGCAGCTCCCCGAGCCTGGTCTGAGGGGTCCTAAACTTCACATCACCACTCACTTTAAGGAGGTGAAATCATTTCATCAATCCCATATTCCTTCCTCCCTGCCTTCCTTCCTCTTCCTCTTTTTTTCTTCTTCTCCTTCTCCCTCTTTTTCTCCTTCTTCCCTCTTTCTCTCTCTCTCCCTCTTGGCATCAGGATTGAATGCAGGGTTTTCACACTGAGCTACATTCCCAGCCCTTTTATTAGTATTATTATTATTTATTTTGAGACCAGACTAATTTGTAATTTGCCCACACTGTAATTTGCCACCTTTCTGCTTCAGCCTCCCAGAATACTGGGGATTACAACCATGTGCTACAAGGCCCAGCCTATTTTAAAAAATAACAAAGCAGTGTTGAATGCAATTATCAGCGCACTGCACAGAATTGAGGTAGGTAGGTGGTACCAAGATGCTGGCTACAAGGCCAGACAGTAAATGCAGTCTTAGCCCAGGCTTGGTGGTGCATGTCTATAATCTCAGCACTTTGGGAAGCTGAGTCAGGAGGATTGCAAGTTCAAGCCTCGCCTGGGCAACTTGGCAATTTAGCAAGCCTTGGTTTCAAAAATCTAAACATAAAATATAGGGATAGAGACGCAGCTCAGTTCGAAGGACTTGGGTTCAATCCACAGTATCCAACTCCTCTAGGTCTATGTAAAGTCAAACCCTGGCTTTGTCTAATGCCAGCCACGTAACCGTGGGCAAGCTATCGACTTGCACCGATTACGCTTCCATTTCCTTGCGTGCAACGGGGCCGCGGTGCCTGTCTCTCAGGGAGACGCAAATTGCAAGACTCTGAAGGAGGTGCAGTGTGGGGCCCCTGAGAGGTGCGGTGTGAACTTGCCCCGCGGAAGAACTGCTTTCCCACACTGGGGTCCTGACCTTAGCAGAGATGGGAGCAGCGGGGCTCCCCAGAAACGGGCTGAATAACAGGAAACTTGGGGAAGAAACACCAGGTGCTAGGAAGGTGAGGCCCGGAGGGGTGACAAGGACAGCGAAGCCGGCAGAGCTTGCTGTCCCCCCAGGAGCACAGTTAATCTTTTGTAGTTGTTCAGTTCTCGTTCTGTTTTAAATTCTGACAAGCGCTTCTTAGTCAACTAAGATGAAAGGTTCCTTTGTCACCATGAGATGCTGCATCTGTTTTGCAAAACAACCTCTCATTCTCCGATGTCTATTTTGGCTTTCTTTCCTCTCTCCAGAGGCCTCCTTCTGAGTCCGAGATGGCAGATTTTGGTCTACTTGTCAACTTTTTTTTTTTTTACCCCAATACCAGTGATTGAACCCAGGGTTTCACCCTGGGCTACATCCTCAGCTTTGCTACATTTTGTTTTGAGAAGGAGTCTTGCTAAATCACTGAATTGTCCAGGCTGGGCTTAAACTTGCAAGTCTCCTGCCTCAGCCTCCCAGAGTATGGGATCACAGGTATGATGGACAGGAATGAGCCACCACACCCAGCTCGCTGGTCACATTTAAACCTGAACTCTGTCTCTTCAATCATATTCTCTTCTCAATTTGTTCCAGGGTCTCAGCTGGGCCAATTGATTATTCCACCCCACACCACAAAACTTTCTTTCTCATGTTCCATAGAAATCTGGACGAATAGAAGGTGGCTGATAAGACGTTTCAGAATACCTGAAGCAGCTGTGGTAAACAGGGAGAGGGGACAGGATACAGGCCGGAGGAGCCTTGCTGGGCGTCAGTTATGCACCAGAAAGCATGCTAAGCTCTCCATGACTATGAACCTCACTGTCCCAATGACAGGTGCACAGCTGGGTCACATCCAACTCACATCAGAGGCCACCACTTTGGAAGGTCAGGGGCTGCCTGGGTCTCGCAGCTAACAAATGTCACAGTCAGCAGAGTCCAAAGCATACCCCTTTCTCTCAAGCTGTCACAAGGGGTTGTTGTTGTTGGTTTGCTGTATTAGGACTGAATCCAGGGAACGCTAAACTACATCCCCAGCTCTTTTTTATTTTTTCGTTTTGTTTTGAGACAGTTTCACAAGGTAGCACAGGCCAATTTCAGACTCACCATTCTGTCTCAGCCTCCTGGAGATAGCTGGGATTACAGGCATTCATCACAGCACCCAGTTTCTTTTTGAATTTTTCTTTCCCATACATATTGGGCAAAAACTGAACCACTAAGCTATGACCCCACCCCAAGGCTGTTAGAACTGGACTCACTAAGTCTAAATTCCAACATTACCACTTCTCCAAACTTCACTTGGCTTCCTCTTACATAAAAAAGGGTGACAGCCAGGCACTGTGGTGCACATCTATAATCCTAGTACTCAGGAGGCTGAGGCAGGAGGATTTCAGTGAGTTCAAGGCCAGCCCAAACTACCTAGTGAAATCCTGTCTCAAAAAACCAAAAGGCAAACTAATCCCTCCCCCAAAAAATGTGGGCAATAACATTAGCTTTCTTATGGGATTCTGTGCAAAATAAATGAGATGTTTATTAAAGTACTTATTATGGTTGATTCACTGTGTCAATTTGAGAAGCTTAGAATTTAACTAAGTGACTCAGCAGTGGGCCAGGGGCTCACTTTGTGAACATCCTGAGCCTGTGCAAGAGGAGGGCAAGGAGATGGTGAGAATGCTACACTCACCCCAGGGCAGGTAGCCTGCTTACAATGTAAGGGAGGAAAAGAGACTTACTCTTCCTTCTTTTTACTCTTGTTGCTTTTGCTGCCTTCTGCCACCATGAATGGCTGCCCCTCAGCCACACCACCCTGCTTTGGAGCCAGCTGATTATGTACTGAACCCCCTGCAAACTGTGAGCTAAATAAACCTTTCCTTCCTTAATTTTGGGTGTTGGATATTTTGTCTCAGCAACAAGAGACAAGTAACCAAGACAGTAACATATAAGTGTGCTCGTGTCACTAACATCACTTTGGTTCACGGCGAATGTTCAGATAGAAGCCGCCTTCCATTATCCTGTCAGCCCTGCTAGACTTCTGATACTCACAAACGTCACTACATTCTGATACAGGTGGAAGTGCCCGGCCACCAAGGCGACAGTGGCCAGTGCCGTTACACCTCTGTCTACTAGGTCATCTCCATGCCCTGTCCCCACCACTGCACCAGCAGCAAACCTGAGACACTGAGAGCAAAGATTTGGAGAAGGGAGCCAGCAAGGAACCCAGCACCCCAGAGAGGCAGCAGCTCAGGAAGATGGCGTAAGGGCCAATCTTTGAGACTAAGTGTGAGCTGGCACAGGGCACAGAGGAGGAAGCGGGACAAGAGGACACCAGAAAGAATCCTCATTCTTTCTACCCAATCTTTATTCAGATCCATTGACTGAGGACATCTGATTCAGCCATGCTTACTCTACTTAACCAAGCTAAAGATGAAGGATTTTAAAGTCAAGTTTAAATAGTCAGTAGGTGGGGGCATTTATTTTTAGTTCCTGCCTCACTGAGAATGAACTCATCTGCTTCAGTCCCTGAGTTAGGTGGGCCAAAAGGGCACGAAAAATCTTTGCAATTCCAGAAAAGTAAAGTTAAAGAATATGTTTAGGGGCTGGAGATGTAGTTCAGTGGTAAAGCACTTGCCTGGCATGTGCAGGCCCTGGATTCAATCCCTAGTGCTGAAAACCATCCAGGCATGGTGGTGCATGTCTCTAATTCCAGCACTCTGGGAGGCTGAGGCAGGGGGACTGCAAGTTCCAGCCCAGCCTGGGCAATTTGGTGAGATTCTGTCTCACAATAATAGGAGGAAAGGGAGCAGGTAACCAGCTCCATGGGGAAGCAGTAGCCTGCCCTGCCCCCTTGTGCAATCCAGCAGCGCTCTGGATGCTTCCGCCCCAGGTAGCCAGCACAGGCTAGGAAAAACAGCAGCCACCCCTGTACCAGCACATCCAGTAGCCACCACTGGGTACCCACAGCCAGCACTGGCCAGGAGAACCAAACAGTCATGCTCCAGAGAAATTGTAGCTAATGCAGGAAGTGCCTGGGGCCCCACTGCTTGCTTGTTTGGAAGAACCCAAGAAAATGTCCAGAAGAAGCAGCAAAAGGCAGTCCCTGGTCTCCAATCCAAGCAGAGCAAATCCAGGAGATGAAAACATGAGAGAGACTGAGTGTTGCATGCCTGAAGTTTCTGAAGTGATGGTAACTGAAGTAAAGAGACAACTTCATGAGACTATAAAAGAAATTAGAACAGAAATACTATCTCAGGTAAAAGAAGATGTGAAAAACATAATAAAAGAATTGCTAAGCAAAAAAATCATCAAATTGCAACTACTGTATTCATAAAAAAGAAGAATTGCTAAGCATCTCTAAAGAAGTCATAGATTAAAAAAATAGAGGAGCATAGGAAAATGAGGGAAACCTTCTATGAACAATATATGAGAGCTTTAGAATGCGTGCCAGGGATAGAATAAGTCAGTGTCTCCCAGGAGTAGGCACGCGGTCTGAGAATGAAACCTCCAGTGGCCCTCCCCGCCCCCCAGCAACCAGATGGTTTTGAGGTCAGCCAGAGTTGATAGCAACTAAGGCACCTAAAGCAACTAAATGCTTGTATTGTTTGGTTCATTATGCTGACCTGGGACCAGAGGTCTGAGCATCTCTTGGGAGAATGACAGTATGCAATATAGCAAATATGGGGGATTTCCTTCTGTCTTGTTTTTGAAGGCCAATATTGTTTTCACTGTTTTGCTTTGTTTTGATTGTTTTACTCTATTCAATATTGTGTTTTGACTGGATTTATAGTGTTCTCTTTTTGGTTTGATTTTTCTATACCTGATTGAATGGACAACTATTGTGAAGATAAGATATACTATGACACCTATTATTGTTATCCCAGTATCTTGCTCCGAAGTTCTGTACCAGTTTCACTGCATTGTCTTGATTGGCTTTGTCCTGTCTTGTTTTGTTGTATTTTATTATCTTTAAAATTAAAAAAAAAGAGTAATAGGTGTCAGTGAAAAAGCAGGGTCAACACAAATGACATTCAAATCCCATTTACAGAAGTAATAGCAGAAAGCTTCCCAAACATGGGGAAAGGACATGATGTACAGATAAGTGAGGCATATAGAACTCCAGCTAGCCTAACCCAAATAAATCTACATCCAGACATAGTAATCAAGATTCCAGAAATTCAATACAAGAACAGAATATTAAAAGCTGTTAGGGAAAAGAAACAGATCACCTATAAAGGAAAATGCATCAGAATCACGGCAGACTTCACAATACAAAGCATCAAGTGAAGAGGAGCTTGGGCTTGGAGTGAAGTATTTCAAGTCCTGAAAGAAAACAACTTCCAACCCAGATTGATGTATCCTCCAAAACTATCTTTCAAAATTAGTGGAGAAACAAGATACTTCCATGACAAAGAAGAACTGAAGAAATTCACAACCACCAAACCCACCCTACAAAGAATACTGAAGGACACTAGAGTGAGTTTTAAAAAGACCACGGTTCCAGGAACAGCAGCAGAGGGGGAGCACCAAGTGGGGAAGACAACTGAATGGAAGGGAAATGTAGGCAGCCAATGGCAGGAAAATACCATGGCAGGAATGAGCCAGCGCAAATGTAGATGATCTCAGTAAAAGGAAACAGGCAGAGTGGCTCAGGAGACAAGATCCATCAATGTGCTTTATTCAAGAAACACATTTAACTCAAAAGGAAATTCATAGACTGAAAGTCAAAGGAGAAAAAACAATGCTCTATGGGACAGGAAATCAGAAAAAAAGTAGTATAGCTTACACTTCAGCTGCAGAGTGGATAAGAGAAAGTCATGGCACTTTCATACAATGGAAAGCTACTCAACTATAAAGAAAGATAACCTCGAGGCTCTGGTAGGTAAATGGATACAACTTGAGATCACACTCATGTGTGAAATGGTTCAGAGTCACGTGGGTAAACACTGTATTGTGTCCTTAGTATAATAAACTAAAGGAGTTAGTGGAAGCCAAAATGTACAATAGATGTGAAGGTGAAAGAGAAGGAGATGTCTAGAGGGGCAAGGCAGTGGCCATTGTTAATCTAGATCCTTATTTGAAACCCTGTATTGTTTTCATTGTTCTGTTTAGCTTGGTTTTAGTGTTTTGTTTGATTTTGTCATATTTTATGGCAGGGACAGCTATTTCAAAAATAACAAAATGTATTATAGTAGCCATTATTGATTTCCAATTATCTTGCTTTGAAGCCCTGTATTACTTTGTTTTCTTTTGATTGATTTTTTTCTATTTTGTTTTGTTTGATTTTATTTTGTCTGATGGTATAAGCAGCTACTTGGAAGCTAACAAAGATCCATTAAAGTAGCCATGTTGTATTTCTTTACTGTCTTGTTTTGAAGTCCTGTATTGCTTTCATTGTTTTGGTTTTGTTGGTTTTATTCTGTTCTGTTTTGTTTGATTTTATTGTGCCTGATGGTATAGGAAGTTATTTTGAAGATGGAGGCATCATGGTAACCACTGTTGGTTTCCTTTTACCTTGTTTTGAAGTCTTATATCATGTTCATTGTTTTGTTTTAATTGTCTCTATTCTGTCTTATTTCTTTTGGTTTTAGTCTCTTCAAAAGAAAAATAAAGGGGAAAGAAAGGAGGAAAGGGGAGGGGATGCTGGGAACAGAGCTCAGCATAGAGGCTCTGGGTTTAATCCCTAACAAACCCCTAAAATCTGTAGATGTCACCTATTATGGATGGTCCTTAGCAACTCTGTGCCTCAAGGGTAGAACAAGAATGGGAAGAAACGTTTAATTCAGTTCCCTAAATTTATCTCCAAACAGCAGAACTGGTCTGGCCTGGCCCATGGGCAGCCGAGTGATTTCTCAGCAGACAACGCTGCTCAGTGGAAAACGCCAGAGGTCGGACACCGTGACAGCCAGTGGCTGCCCCGCCAGCACCTGTGTGTCACCTTTGCTGCACCATAGGCTCGCTGAAGGACACCATTCTCAAAAAGAGCAAGGTCTAGTTAAAGAAACGACACAAAACAGAACTAGAAAAGCAAAGAACAACAAGAGGGGGGCCTAGTGGGGAACATTTTGGTCTCTAGAACAGCTGTCCTGCTATTGCAAAGAACTGCACATCAATCTTGAGAACAGAAGCCACAATGGGATGCCAGACTCAAAGACCGCCCTGAATGCTGGCCCAGCAGCTCCACTCTGTGTCACACTCCGGTCTGTGTTTAAAGGACCTGGAACCCCTGATCTGAAATGCTCAAGGCCGGAAATGGCTTGGATTTGGGGTAGTTCCAGATTGTGAAATATTTGCAATGTATAATGAGGTATTTGGGGGGTAGGCCCCAAATCTACACCCAGAATTCATCTGATTCTTACACACCTGGGCTAAAGTAATTTTACACAGTGGTTTTAGTGCACCTGTGTTTTGACTATGATGGCCAAATGTGGTCAAGTCTGGTCTTTCCCACTTGTGCATTATGTGTTAGCATTGGAAAGTCTGAAATATTGGGGGTTAGGGATGCGCGACTTGCACTGGGTCACCACCTCGTGCATCATTACAGACTGACTTAGTACTGGTGGGCGCTGTTGATCTCGCCTGAGGCTGATTTGGGAGTCACTCACTGGAGCTGATGTTAGGCAGCGTGGCCCTCCGTGTTTATTTAGGATGCAATGCGAGCATGATGGCTCAGAGTATGGAGCGTGGAATCAGAATTCACGGCTCCAAATTCCAGCGCTATACATACTGTGTGATGCGGCCTAACTTCCCTGAGCCTTGAGAATATCTATACCATGGTCATGAGGGACACATAAAATTGGCCACAACGTATACAATTCACTGAGTAGCACTTGCTCATTAATATTGTCAAGGAAGGTGGCTGAGAGCAGAGTTGGCCTAGGATTGCCCTGGAATAACTCAGGGCACTCTACAGCCATTGTCTTCCTCATGGATAACACCGCCATCCACCTCCCACTCCTTGTGTTTATAAATGGAGGAGCAAACAAATGTAATAACCAGCCACCTAGTATTCTGCAGCTCACACATGGGGAACAATACATCAATTTATCTTATTTCCTCACCAGGTGTAGAAGTGCACACTTGTAATCCTAGCACTCAGGAGGCTGAGTCAGGAAGATCCCCATGAGTTCAAGGTCAGCCTGTTGTAGATAGTGAGTTCAAGGGCAGCCTGAATTACATGGCAGGACCCTGTCTCAAAAAAACAATACAAAGTAATCACTCACCCACACAAGAGGTAAAAGGAATAAAAAGAAATTTGAACTTAGTAACAAATAAGCACACTGCACAGATTAAGCCTGTAGTAGGGACAGTGGGGATGGATATGTTCAGCAAGGCTAATAAAATCATTCCAAGGAAAGGTCCTTACCGCCCAGGGAAGTCCTGAGGAAGCTTTAGGGTGTGTGAGGATGCAGCCCTATTTCACCTGTTTGGAGAGAGCTGCTTGTAGAAAAAAAAAATGTTGCAAGGAGGCAGAAGGCGGTGCAAAAGAAAATACTGAGCTATAGCAGAGCTTGCTAGCGCGCATGAGGATCTATAAAAAATAAAACAAAAAATACGGCATTGCAGGAGCAGGGGAAGCAGTGCCCACATGTGGAGAGGCACGGCTGTCATGCCAGCTGTCTCAAAAAACAGCAACAAAGCAGTTCTGAGAAGTTCTGACAGGTGCCCAGGTGGGGAAATTTCCGCCCGTTTTACATACAGTGAACGGGAAGCTGAAGGTCGCGGTAAGACCGTGCGCCAGGCACTTGCAGCGGGCTGGGCCTGCGCTCTAGGGGCTGGGCGCTTCCTCCCGCAGCACTGCGTTTATTCCGCTGTCGCCGTGCTTGTCCCTTCCCAGTCTTGTCCCTTCCCAGTCTTCAAGTGTTATGAAAGCGGGGCCATCGTATCTCCAGGACATAGCAACAGCTGTGTGAACACACCCGAAGGCACACAGTAGGCACATAATAAATGCCTGCACAAGCTGCCAGTGAAGGAGGGAGCAAAGGTGCAGGAGGAAGCAGCTGGAGGGCTCCTGCTGGTGACCCGGATCTCACAGCACCTTTACCTTGGGCCTAAGTCTGGGCCTTGCTTTCAACCTTCTCTTCTGCTCCACTAGATCTCTGAGTGTCCTGGGACAGAGGAAAGCCAAACCCTGTGTATATCAGTCAGGCACGTGTCACTGCTACATACACCATCAGGGACAACCGTCTCAGGTGAACCCCAGGAAATCTTTCTCACCTTCTACTTTCTGAAAGGAAATCAGTTAGATGAACCTAAAAAGTACCTTTCAAAACTAAATAGCTCAAAACATTTCAACCTAGCTCATCAGCAAATAATAATTGCTAGCACTCAGGAAGCTGAGGCAGAAGGATCACTGACAGCTCGAGGCCAGCCTGGGCTACATAGTGAGTTCAACGCTGGCCTAAACTACATGGAAAGACCCTGTCTCAACAAAACAAAGCAAAGGAAAAATAATTTTTCTGTTCTTTGTCATAAAAGGTTTCCTGTTAATGGAGAAAGCCACAACAAAATAGAAATCTAAACACATGTCCATGAGTCCACATTTGTGTACCTGTGCATGTGCGTATACATGCTCTGTCTGTCTCTTGGGGTTGGTCGCCCCCCAGGAATCCCCTCCTCCTGGCCACTGGGTTATGACCAGGAAAGATTCACCCACTGCAGCTCCTCACCACAGGCACAGTGTCTTCCATGGGGACAGCGTGCAAGAGACCACATGCCTGCAGACCCCTGATGTGAATTTGAGCTGGACTCTGCTAATGTGGGGTGACACTTTCTCCCGGAGTAAGAACACGCCATGAGTCACTTTCAATGACATGCGCCAGCCAACAGCTACCAATCCGTGAGCACTGGAATACAAGAGGAAAAGCCTTCACTCCTTGGCTTAGGAGCCACTGTGGACCATTTCAAAAGGGGGAGTTCTCAGAATACTCCAGATGCCTTTCCCTGGTCTACAGTTAAAAAGATGCTGTACACACACACTACAGTGCAAATCAACTGCTTACTTGTAGTGATTCTTCTCATGTTCTTTTCCACTTGTTTGTTTGTTTGTTTGTTTGTTTTGAGGCAGGATCTTACTATGTCCTTGAACTCACTACATAGCCCAAGCTGGACTTGAACTTCTGGCAGTCCTCCAGCCTCAGCTTCCTAAGTGTTAGGATTGTAGGTGTGCACCAAAATGACTAGCTTCTACTTTTTTGTTTGGCTTGGTTTTCTGTTTGGTTTGGTTTTTTGAGACAGGATCTCTCTATCTAGCTCAGGCTGACTTGAAGCTCTCGGGGATCCTCCTCCCTCAGGCTCCAGGTTCTGGGACTGCAGGTATCCACCACCATCTCGGCCTCAATGTCCAGGCAGTTTGCTGACCACCTGCCTGCACACCTCCAGGAGGGCAGAGTGGTCTTTCAGTGCTGTTCTCTCAGGGTCTCACACAACTCTGGCCTCAGAACAAGGGCTCAGCAGATGCTTCTTGAATGACCAAAGAAGGATGCAGAGAGTACCGGGAAGCATGGGCTTTAATGTATTTCAGGAAAAAAAAGAATCAAGAATCTGAGCAAGGGGAGGGGAAGCCCTGTGAGAAGTGCCTTACACCTTAGCTTCAGTGCCACCTGATTCTCACCACAGGTAAGGAAAATTAATTCTTCCATTACGGGGGTGGAGGTGGGGTACACGGTGGTTATGAGGAACTTTCTTATGGGGGGAGGGAGCTAAAACAAAACCTCATCAACAAAGAAACTGCCTTTCCCTAGGTTTGAAAATACTAGAAAAATATACTTCTCCCCACGCCTCAGCTTGCAGGACTCCCTGGGAACAGGACTCTGACATGATGCTGGGCTGTGGATTTCAGTGCAGAGGTTCTGCTAGACTGGCTCGATAGCAGAGGAAGTCCCTGTTAGGTGCTGGGAGGAGAATCACGCTTCACTTTGATGTAATTCTAAACCAGGAGGAGCCGCTCACACATGGAAACTGGAGTCCTGTGAGGATTAGAAAAAGCAGAAGGCAAAACGCAGGCAGCATCTCTCTAAGGCTGAGCTCTACTGGAAATGGAGCAGCGATCATGGTGCGAGATCAGAGAACCCTGACTTCAGCCCAGTCTGGGGCTCCCAGTGTGTAAGGGCGGCAGGCAGGCAGCAGGATATTCTGGCCAAGACAGGTCCAATGTCACCATGTCACCAAGGCCTCAGAAGTCAAGGCTGTCACTAACACAGGAGCAACTTCAGCAATGACTGCTCAGCAAGGAAAGAGGGACCAAGGAGCGGGACCTCGAGCTGCTCTGGGGAGAATGAGGGTCCCCTGCAGGGACAGGGTCAGCCCCCTTCTCGTCTCCTCAACAAAACCTGACTGGAGAAGTCCGGACACGTTGCCCCTTGACTGCCCCAGTCCTAAGAATGCATTTAACATGGATTATTCACTCTGCACACACTCCCACTCTCATCTTCTCCTCTGCCTCTGTCCCACAAACCCACCTCTGTTTGCTTTTCCTCTCTAAATAAATCTGCAGCATTGAACGTGGACAGGTGCAAACTACTGACCAATTATTCTCTCATATTTTCTTGAAAAAGGCATCACTTTGCCCTCCAAGGTGCCAGCGAAGGATGCGCCTCCCCACGCCTAGCTGCCTCTCAAACACTCTCTCCCTCTCTCTCCATCCCCTGCTCTCTCCTCAGCAAAGCCAGTGACCAAGGACCCAGCTGACAGGAGACATGCGAGACCCTGACCAACTACCAGGCCTTGCTGGCTCCATTGTTCTGGTCCTATCAGTGTCACCCAGGACCTCATCAGTGGGCGCAATCTACAGTCTCTTCAGCAACTCTGCAGTTAGAGTCTGCATAGTAAATGGACCTCAGCCAGCCATGGTGGTACATGCCTATATAATCCTAACGGTGTGGTCGGCTAAGGCAGGAGGATCACAAGACTGAGGCCAGCCTCGGCAAGTTAGACCCAATCTCAAAAGAGGACCGGGGACACAGCTCAGTGCAAAAGTACACCTGGGTTCAATACAAAGAAAAAAGAAATCCTTCTTTCAGTTTAGTCTGTCATAATGGCACATCCCTGGAATCCCAACACTCAGGAGGCTGAGGCAGGAGGATTGCCGAGTAACATAAGACTTTTTCTCAAAAAAAAAAAAATTAAAATAAACTGCCAGGGATATAGCTCAGCAGCACAGCACCTGCCTGGCAAGCACAATGTCATGAGTTCAAGTCCCAGTACGGGGGAGGGGGTGGCGGAAGTGTCCTCATATGGTTTCTGTGTAGCCCATCTGAAGAGTGCATGTCTAGTTACTTCACACGTATGAGAAGTAACTTGGGAGCTTTGCCAGCCAGTCTCACCTGACCCTGAACCTCCCTGGGTGAGCCAGCATGCTCCTCCTGACCCACCAACGGGGTATCAAATGTGTTTGCCTCTGCCCTCCCCAGCCCTCCACACCCCTAGTTGATAGGAGCACATTATCCAGACAAGAAAACTGAAAACCCAGCTGAAAGCAGGTTGGGTGGCACATGCCATCTGGGAGACTTAGGCAGGAGGCTCACAAGCTGAAGTCCAGCTTGGGTAACTTAGCAAGACCCTGCCTCAAGATTTAAATAAGGCAGAGGGCAGGGGATGTGGCTCAGTGCAAAGGTCCTGGGTTCAAGCCCCAGTACTGAAAAAGAAAATCCAGCCAGAAGGGATTCAAGATTCTCTTCCCTTTGCTAGAAGCCCTGGGAAATGCTGACATCGGAGGCAGAACTCAGTCTGGCAGTTTTGACAGAAGAAGAGCATTACTGTCCAGGGTGGGTGGAGCTGAAAGCTGATGCCCTGCAGAGTCAGTTGAAGAAAAACCCCAAATGTCAGCATGTCCTTGCTCCCTGGGTCCTCACACAAGCTAAAGAGGTTTCTGGTCCACGCGACTCACACACGATGAGACTTCAGCAAGCAAAGAGAAGTTCCCAAGGCCCTGGTTTGGATGTGCACAGAAACTTGGTTCCTGGCTTTGCAGAGCAAGGGAGGCCGGAAGGAAAGAAGGAAGGAAGGAAGGAAGGAAGGAAGGAAGGAAGGAAGGAAGGAAGGAAGGAAGTTAAGAAGGTGGAGATGGAGAGGAAGTCAAAAGAGAAGACTCAAAAAAGGCAGGGAGGGGCTGGGGATTTAGCTCAGTGCCTTAAGTGCCTGCCTGGCAAGAGCGAGGTCGTGAGGTCGATCCCTGGTACCAAAAAAAAAAAAAAAAAAGAAAGGCAGGGAGAGATAGTGAGAGCACAAAAGCATGCAGTTAGCCAGGCACACAACTGTAATCCCAGTACTTGGGAGGCTGAGGCAGAAAGATGGCTGTCAGTTTGAGGCCTGGGCTACATAGTGAGTCGAGGCCAGCCTGAACTATATAGCAAGACTCTGTCTCCCAAAAAAACCAAAAAAAGTGTGCTATTATCTGTCTTTCACTTCCTGGATGTTAGTGTCATGGCAAAAGGCCCATGTCCTCTGAAATCATCCACATGCTGCGGCGCCCTTTTCTGTCCATGCCGCGTCCTAGTCCATCCATGCCTTGTGACAATCTCTTCTCCAGGAACAGGACGCCGCATGTGGGAATTGGGCGTGGGGATCTTGAAATGTTTTGTACTGATAATTGTAATTTGTGTAGTTCACATGTGTATGTTTTTATGTAATGCTCAATATGGAGTCGAGGGTGGAGACTCCAGGGGGGTTGCTGGAGGCCCTCTAGATAACCCCTTTGTGAGGACTGATTGTGGGGTTTTGCCTTCTGTGAAT